>SNQN01003348.1:0-33280 GCA_008642245.1 Bassia scoparia | reverse complement strand
TTGTTGATGCCAATTTGCTGTCAATTACTGCTATAGTGAACCATAGCCCTAGACTTTAGTTTATTATAATTTATTTTTATTTAATTCATTGCTTTCATTAGTAGTAGTCAATATAATCAATCAAAGGCTCTTTTACTAATCTAGATGCTTTTAATTAGTTAATAATTAATTGTTGCTTCCTTGTGGATTCGACCCTGTTACCACTAGCTACATTAGTTAGTTTTAATAGGTTATTTTTGATAGGTACGCGACAAGCCTGTCATTATCTTATTATATCAAATATCATGGCTTCGTTTTACTCCTTTCTTCTATGTGTTTCTTTGTTCTATTTTGAATTTCATGCTCTATCAGCAGTGGATTGTCGTACCTCAACTTAATTATTACGAGACCCAAAAACGTTTGTTTTTTCCAGTAATTCTGTTTTTAAGGTTGGTTTTTTCAGCCCAAGTAACTCAACTGATAGATATGTTAGTGTTTGGTATAATCACAAGGACGGTACTGATACTAATATAGCATCAGAGGTTATATGGATAGCCAACAGGGATCATCCACTTAATACCTCTTTCGGGGCACTCATAATTTCTGTGGTGAATTTCAACATCAAAAGAAAGCAAGCATTACAATTCATTAGCAAGCATTACCACTATTATTGGTTCAAAGTTGATTCTGAATTAGTGTGAGAGAGAAGAGAGAGTAGGTGAATCAATTAGGACGGAAATGGGGAAAAAGGGGGGTTATGTAGTTCATGACCAGTTCAACCGGTTAATGGTAATTTTGACGAAAAATGGAAGAGGCACCTAAAGTTCGAATTAAAATTGGAATATCGAAAGGTTGGATTATTTTTGGAAGACCCATCAAAGGTGGGATTATATTTGTCATTTTTTCCTTATTATTATTACTCTGATTCTCTTCTCCCTACATTCACAAATCAAATACTCCATGTCCATGTAATTTTAGCTAAAGTTAAGAATAGTAGATGACTTGTTCGATATTTGTTTGTGTTTCGACATATTTTATTGTTGCTTTAATTTGTAGATTCCAAAGGTTTCAAGTGGCGAGTCCTGACGACGACATAAAGAGTCGACACTTCTCCATGACTCCAGGCCATTTACATGATAAATGATGTAATGTTACAAGTTTATTCAACAATTGATGGATATCGATTGAGATGGTCATTAAATATTATTAGTTAGTGTTTGCATTTTATTTATTTTTGGTTTGAACAAGGAATTTGTCAAGTGGAGACAACTCTATTTATATTTGTTTGCATAATTTCTTTGACTTAGCTTGTTTAGACTACTTAATTAGAAATGCAAAGAATTTTTGGGTGTGCAAAGAATTTTTCTTATTCATATTTGGATTTGGATGATGTTAATTAATGGATAATTTATGATTATTGTACTTTAATTTGTTTGTTAGAATTTAGTTAATGTGATGGGCTTGGAACCCCTTTGGTTTTCGTCTTATGTTAGGGCCATGTACCTTTAGTTAATTAGTATTTTTTTTTATTTTAATGTTGATATTAGTTTTTAAAAAATTGCAAATTATGACGCTTTTAAGCGTTCATAATTTAGGCTTATTTGCCTACGTATGAAATAATTTTTGGATTAAAAAGTGTCCTTATTTTCAAATAAAAACGTCACAATACTTTGACAAGAAAAAGCGTGCGTCACAATGCTTTCCACATGGACAATAAAAAGCATCACAATTTACATTGTAGTGTCTCTTTAAAGCGTCACAATATGGAAGTATAATGACTTCAAAAAGCGTGGTTATATAACCACGCTGAAAATAATGATGCTTTTAGTGACGCTTTCCCAAAGCGTCACAAAGCAATGTATATAGTGACGCTTTTTGTTGTCGCAATAAGACAAAAAAAAAAGCGTCGCAATTGGCCTTGTTTTTATGTAGTGTAAGTTAGGTAACTTAACTTAACTGAACTAAATCAAATTTAACTTAACTGGATTGAACTTATTTACCATGAAAATAAGTCCAAAAAAACACGGCCTTACACTTCATTATTGTTGGTTGAATTAATAAAAAGGAACTTTAACTAAATCTATGTTTCCTGATTGTTGACTGTGGCAGGTTCTTGATAAGGAAGCATTCCAAAACCAGATGTTAGAAAAACTAATATGGATATCTGCTTTCATGCTTGTTGGAGCTCGTCATCCTGGAGCCACTTATCTATGTTGTATCTAATTTCCCGAAACTAACACTCATCAAACAAATTTAATTTCCTTGCCAACTTCGTTTGCTGCAACAAAAAAGAAAATCATATAGTACTGCTGAGGCACAGCAGCAGTTGACAACTTGACATATTGTACAAACTAAGCTTGTTGGATTTGAATCTGTAGGTGCATTAAGAGCATGTCAGGCTTTCCATTGTCATGTGTTCAGTAGTGTTTTTATAGGCCATCTTAGACGCAACACTGTTGCACAGCGCCAAGGCCTACAGCAAAGGCATATCCATGATTGGCGAATAAAAATTGAAGAAATTCTCTGTCATGATTACGGAGCACAATAATAGACCTTCTTTCTGTTAGGAAAAATTAGAGAAACAAGGATCACAAAGAATAATTGAAACAACAACGAAGTAAAACTTTGAGGCGTGTTGGCACTTTCCCAAAAGAAATATTCCGACCCTTAGATTAAGACATGGGTTGCACGGAATTTTGCTTTCGAGATACAACAAAGTTCAAAGAAAGTTACGCTTAGTACAATAATCTTTCAATGAGCAAAAGTTTAGATGTGTTTGTGTTTGATGATGAAGAAGAGTAGAAAAATAATACTCAAAGAAAAACATAATACACCTCACGGTTATGTTTTTCTATCTTTTAATATATTAATCATGACTTGTTAACCAATATAAAATGCCATCTCATACTTAAGAAAACMGCCATGCACCACTTTGTGAAATGTCAGAGTGATTCATTACAAAGAAGCCACGAAACATCCAAAATTCCAGCCAAATAACCGCACCAACTGCTATAGCCTATAACTGATTTGAATTATACGTATGGTATTTACAGTACCAACTGCGTGCTTGCTGCAGTTTGGATGCTTAAACTGCAGTCGTACCGCAGTTTGTACTGTTTTTGGCTTTAAAATCTGATTTTGCACTGCATTGCTATATACTTTTGGCTTGTTCTCTTATATTTTATTTGTTTATTTACAAACCATAACCAAGTAAATAAAGCAAATAAACTGATTTAATTCATACATTAAATAATTTCCAACATTTCTTCCCCCATTTAGTGTATTAAGTCAAATAAAATAAATATAAAAATAGATACTCTCTCTCTCTCTGAGATATTTCTCTCTCTGAGGAATCTCTCGTGCCATGGCAAAGGGAAAGAGGGGAAGACCCATGAAGTTGCAACAAACGCAAGCGAAGGATATTCTTGAGGACCAGCTCTCAATGGAGGGCATCTCTGATCGTTCAGGGAGTACTGATGTTACGATGAAGGCCGTGATAGTGGAGGAAGAACAATTTCTGGAGGTTGAAATTCTCTATCCTAAGGCTTCGTTGGAGGAATTGCGGAGTCGATCGGAGTTGTGGACCACTTTCTCTGATTGGATGGCTGCAATGGAGGCGCAAGGTGCTTCGTCTTCTTCGTCGCGAGGTAAATCGATTGACTAAGGTAACCTCTCTCATCCGATTGTGCAATTGCGGAGTGAAAAATCATTGATTGTGCCTGTTAATCCTGAACCGATTGAAATTGTAAGACCTGTGGTAATTCCTAAGATTGATTTTGAGGATATTCAAGACGAAGTTGATTATTGGAATTCTTCCCTTGTTTGTCAAGTGTATGGGTCGAACCCTTCGTTGCCTGTTATGGATGGGTATTGTCGTCGAGTTTAGCGAAATATGGGGATTGACAAGGTTGCTTTAGWATCGAGGGGTCTGTTTCTGATTAGGTTTACTTCAATGGAGTCTCGGGACAAGGTCCTTAGTGGCCCTCGTATGTTTTTTGATCGGAAACCTCTGTTTTTTCGTGCTTGGGACTCAAATCTGGATTTGCATAAGGAGGATTTCACAATTGTTCCATTATGGATTCAATTATGGAATCTAGACTTGAAGTACTAGGGAGAAAGGACTGTGGAGAAGATTGTTGGACCTTTGGGTAATATGGTGAAGCTTGATCCAGTAACACTAAGTAAGGCGAAGCTGCAATATGCTAGGGTTCTCATTGAGGTAAAGGTTGGGCAGGCTCTTCCTGATACTGTTGAGTTCATTAATGAGTTTGGTGTTCCGGTGACTGTTCTTGTGAAATATGAATGGAAACCGGATATATGCTCTGAATGTAAAATGCTTGGGCATACATCTACTGTTTGCAGGAAGAAGGATAAGAAGCAATGGAAGCCTAAGGGGCATCCCAAGCCTAAAGCTCTTGTTCCTGAGCCGGTACCTGAGGTTCCTAAGGATGCTGTTGAGCTTGATCCGGAAGTAGTTGATGGGGAGGGATTCAGCAAGGTAGTGAAGCTTGCAAAGCAGAAGATTGGTAGCCCAACTCCAGTGATTATCAGGAATGGGTTTGATCTATTGGTGGATACTAAGATGACTACATAGAGCATGCAACAGGATGACTTGGAGACTCATGAACTATCGGGGGGGGGGGGGGYGMMCCCTCTGATGGTCATGGATAGAATTTTGACATGGAATGTTAGAGGAGCCAACCACCACAGCAAGCATCCAAAGATCAAAAGGGTTTTAGCCTTACATCACTGTGGTTTGGTTGGGCTTCTAGAGACTAGGGTAAAGGCTGCTAATATGGGGGCTTTGTACCTAGGGATCTTTAATGGGTGGTGTTTCACCACTAATAACATGCATCATAATGGTGGCAGAATAGTAGTGGGGTGGAATCCTGTGGCTTTTTCAGTTGATATTCTTTGCAGTTCTAGTCAACTGATCCATTGTAAGGTTCACGCTAGACAAACCTTAAAAACCTTTTATTGTACTTTTATTTATGGGTTTAATAAGTAGGAGAGGGTGCCTTTATGGAAGGACCTGCAATTGATTCATCAGGCTGTCAATGGTCCATAGCTGCTTACAGGGGACTTCAATTGTATTTCTCACCTTGAGGAGAGAATTGGGTCTCATCCCAGTGATAGTGAATTAGCAGCTTTTAGGAGTTGTGTAGAGATTTGCGGCTTGCAGGATATGAAATATAATGGGAATATCTTTACATGAAATKATAAGCAAGAGGGTCAGAAGAGAGTTTTTTCAAGAATTGACAGATGCTTAGTAAATGATAGCTGGTTAGAGTGTTTTACACATTCTGAGGTGTGGTACTTCAATGAAGGGGAGTTTGACCATTGTCCTGGTTTAATCTCTGTTTATCCTGCTCCACATGGTGGGAAAAGGCCTTTCAAGTATTTTAATATGTGGCGCAATGCCCCTGATTTTATGTCCAGAGTAGAAGATGCTTGGCAGGCACATTATACTGGCACAAAATAGTTTATTGTTGTTCAAAAACTGCAGAAGGTCAAGGCTACTTTGAAGGCTTTGAACAGAGAGTCTTTTGGGGATATTCAGGCTAAAATGGAGCAGGCTACCCAATTATTGGAGATGAGGGAAACTCATTTGCATCAGCATCCTTCATGTTTGGAAGCTAGAGCTGCTGATCAGGCTCGGGATCTCTTTATTACAATTCTTTCTTGGCTCAGAAGACCAAGATTCTGTGGCTAAAAGAGGGGGATCAAAACACAGCTGTTTTCCACAGGGCTATCAGACAGAGGCAACAGCAAAACAACATTTATGCAGTTACAGATAGGAATGGTTGCAAGGTGGATGATCCTGTCAAGGTCTCCGAAGCTTTTGCTTTCTTGGAATTCTATGACTTTCTTCTTGGTTCTAAACTGGATGAACGACGACAGGTTCAGGATATTGTTGTTAAACAAGGGCCAGTGCATGCTATCTGAGAGTATGAGGGATCTTCTGCAGGCTCCATACTCTGAGGAGGAGGTTAAGGATGCTATGTTTTCTATTGATGGGAACAAAGCCCCTGGGCCAGATGGATTTGGTAGCCATTTCTATAAGTCTTGCTGGTCCGTTGTGGGGAAAGAGGTGAGCTCTGCCATTCTTAACTTCTTACAAACAAAGAAGCTGCTTAAGGTGGTTAACACCCCTAATATTACTCTGGTCCCAAAGAATAAGTGTCCCAGCTCTGTGACTGAATACAGGCCTATTACTTGTTGCAATACCTTGTACAAATGTATTTCAAAGGTCCTATGCAATAGGCTTAAGATGATACTACCGAACTTAATTGCAGAAAACCAGAGTGCCTTTGTGCATAGTAGGTACATTGTATACAACATTATGGTTTGCCAAGACCTTGTGAGAGATTATGGAAGGAAAAGTGCTGCTCCAGGCTGCATCATTAAGTTGGATCTTGCTAAGGCGTATGACACAGTTGAATGGTCATTTATCGAGGAAATGTTGATTGCTCTTTGGTTCCCAAAAGATAATGTGGAGTTGGTTATGATTTGTGTATCTACTCCCAGCTTTTCTCTAATGATTAATGGTTCTCCTCGTGGATTTTTCAAATCCAAGAGAGGTCTGAGACAGGGTGATCCCATCTCCCCTCTCCTTTTTGTCTTATATGGAATACATGTCTAGGACCCTTGCTTTGGTGGGGAAATGTAAGGGCTTCAAGTATCATCCCAGGTGCAGGGGTTTGGGACTGACACATCTGTGCTTTGCAGATGATGTCATCTTGTGCTGTAAGGGTGAAGTACAATCTGTTAAGTTTTTATTGAGAGGGTTTCGTGCTTTCTCAGCTACTACTGGTTTGCATATTAGTCCCTCAAAAACTGAGATCTATTTTAGTGGGGTGGATGATCAAGTGAAAAACAACATTCTGGAATTCTCAGGTTTTAGTCAGGGTACTTTGCCATTCAGATATTTGGGTATACCTATTTGTGCAAGAAGAATCTCAGCTGCTGAGTGTGATCACTTAGCGGATAAGATGTGTGCCAGAATTAGGGTTTGGAGTTCGAGGAACCTATCTTTTGTTGCTAGACTGGTCCTGGTTAATTCAGTCCTGCTCAGCATTTGTTCATACTGGGTTCAAATCATGTTGCTCCCTAAGAGCATTTTTGACAAAGTGAATGCAATTTGTAGGGATTTTCTCTGGTTTGGTAAAATTTGTGCTAAACCTGGGATGCTAGCCTGGAAGGATGTGTGCCATAGGAAAAATCAAGGGGGCTTGGGAATCAGATGCCTTAGCACCTAGAATATAGCTTTAATTGGCAAGCATGTTTGGGCTTTGGCTTAGAATCAGGTGAATATCCAGACTAGGTGGGTGAATACAGTGTATGTCAAAGACCAGTCCTGCGTGGATTACTTTCCTAAGCAGAACTGTTCTTGGTACTGGCTAACTTTATGTCGGGTGAAAGAGCACCTAAAGAGTGTGATTGGCCCTGCTTCATTTGGGCAGGGTCCTTACAAGGTTCAGGCTATCTGTAAGCTGATGCAGGTAGGTAGACCTCGAGTGCGATGAGACTCTTTTATTTGGGAGAGGTTATCTATCCCCAAACATCAATTCATAACTTGGCTGGGGATTCAAGGCAGGCTCAGAACAAAGGATAGATTGTCTAAATTCATTTGTGGCATGTCTCCGGATTGTCCAATCTGTGAGACACAACAGGAGACTCATAACCATTTATTTTTCAAGTGTCAGTTTAGTCAAACATGCTGGCAGCAGATCCGGAATTGGGTTGCTATGGATGTTCCCCTGTGCAGCCTAAAGAGTGCAGTAAGGATGTGTATGTTCAACTAAGCACTGGTCCAAATTCAAGCAGAAGATTTTTGTAGTGAGTGTTCAGTCCCTGACTTACCACCTTTGGTTAACCAGGAATACTGTCATTTGGGATCAGAAAGTGATGAGTGTTGATAGCATTGTTAAGTGCATCAAGTTTGAGATTAAGCACCGATTACTAGTTGTTCATTCCAAGTATATTATAGATAACAATAGAATGTGGCTTGAAAGTCTAAATGTATAGCTGTATTCCTTTGAGAGTTGTGGGCCCTACCCTTAGGTTGTAAACTGTTTGGTGGTTGCAATAAAATTTCTTACCTCTTGCTGACCAAAAAAATAAATAAATAAGTATAAAAATCATCATCATCAACACGAACAATCTTATGCATAAATGAAAGTGTACTGAGACTTGAACTTCCAGCTAGTATAATACACATTCCAAGAGATCGTATCCAAATGGTGATGATAAACGTTTGAACCATTTTCAATACATAATGACAACTTGAAGATATTATACACACAAGATTAACTACTTGAACTCATTATTCCGACACTTTAGTGGGCCATGTGTCCATATCHATTCATAAGTGCATCAAAGCTTTCCCCAACAGCTTCTTGAAGCGGCCAAACCTCGCACTCATATAGGCTTATCCTTTGATCAACATGATATTGTGACTTTAGCACAACCATTAGATACCGCCTTATGTCCATCACAAGAGGAACTTCACCTTGGACAAATAAACAGTTCCGCAATCATCAAGTAAGAGGTTTAATCTCGTTGAACTTGAGACCTAACGTCTTATTAGGCGTCAAGTTGAGATCCCCTTAATTGTGATTAGTGTAGGGCCGCAATCCAAGTTCGATTGCCATCCTCTCAACCGAATCCTTAGTCAAAGCTTTAGTAAAGTAAACTGCTAGATTCATATTTGTGCGCACATAGTCAACCGTGATCACGCTTTCCTTTATTAAACCTTGTATATAACTATGTCTAACACCAATATATCTAGACTTACCATTATACACTTGACTATATGCCTTTGACAAAGCCGCATCACTATCACAATGAATTGCAATTGGTGATATTGGCTTTATCAACAATGGTATCTCAAACATGAGATTCCTTAGCCATTCGGCCTCTTTACCAACCGAATGCAATGCTATTAACTCCGATACCATGGTGGAGTCCGCGATGCAAGTTTGCTTCTTTGAAGCCCAAGAGATTGCACCACCTCCTAAGAGAAACACCCACCCACTTGTAGATGAATGATCTTCTCTATTAGAAATCCAACTTGCATCTGAAAATCCTTCTAAAACAGAAGGAATTTCACTATAGGATAAACCAAAGTCTTTGGTTCTCCTTAAGTATCTTATCACACGACGAATAGCCAACCAATGCTACATACTAGGATTGCTAGTATATCTACTAAGCTTGCCAACCGCGAATGCGATATCCGGCCTTGTACTCGTCATTGCATACATGAGACATCCTATAACTCTAGCATACTCAAGTTGTGAAACTGCATTACCATTATTTGGTACAAACTTTATGCTAGGATCCATAAGAGTCGAAGCAAGAGATTCATCATTACCACCAAACTTCTTGATCAATTTCTCAATGTAGTGAGATTGCGTCAAGATGAGTTTTCCATCATTTCTCTTGATTCTTATTCCTAAAATGACATTCGCTTCCCCTATGTCCTTCATTGAGAACTTTGATGAAAGGAAGGACTTGGTTAACTCTACTAGTTCCAAATCCGTTCCAAAAATCAACATGTCATCAACATATAAACAAATGATGACTCCTTGACCGTTGTCATCGAACTTGCTATATAAATATTTGTCTGAGTTGTTCACAACAAGAATCCGCGTTATTAACGACGGATTTTACCGACCGACAAAAAAACGGTCGAAAAATGTAATATTACCGACCGTTTTTAGTTGGACGCAATTTACCGACCGTTTTTCTAGATTTACTGATCGTTTTTAAATTTTACCGACCATTGTACGGTCGGTAATGTGGTCAACTTTTTTATTTAACTCGAGAATAAAACTTACCGACCGTCAACGTCGTATTACCGACCGTTGAGGGTCGGTACAATTATTATCTTGTTTTTGTTTTCCGCGACCACAAGGTCGTGGGGCAAAGGGCACATATTCTACAACTTAATATCTTGATATTATGACTTCCCCATTTCCCCTCATCCCACTCACTTGTTCATTTTCCCCTCATTCACGTATTCCCTTTTTCTCTCCCTCTCCTCATTCAATCACATCTCTCATCACACACACACTCTCTCTCCCTCCTCTCACCTCCCTCTATCATGCAACAAACCACCACCATTTCTTCTTGTTCCTCGTTTTTTTTATTTTTCTGTTGGTTTGATTGTTGTGCTGATTAATCTGGGTTTTTTTGGTTGGTTTTGATTAGATCTAAGATTTCCTTTTTTTTAACTTTAAAGATCTCTTACGCTGCTTGAACGCCACTCGTGCCGCCACCAACCGCTCCTGCCTCGCGAGCCACAAATGCCAGCCCGCCACCAGCCATCCCTGCCCGCAACTAACCGTCAACCACCTTTGCCTCGTAAGTCTTGATTTTTTTAGGGTTTAATCAATTCATTTTGATTTTTTTCTTCAAATTTTTTTCCTTAGATCTCCATTTACTTTTAAAATTCGTTTTTTTTCTTTGAATTTTCTAGATTTTGATTTTGCTTTATAGTTCTGTTTTTTTTTCCAATTCATTTTTCCGTTGAATTTCCCAAATCTTGATTTTTTTTCTCAAAACGTTTTTCTCCTGATTTTCCTCTTTTTAATGATTTTATTTCATTTAAATGATTTCTGTTTTTCTGTTTCAATTTTTTGATGTATTGTTCAATTTTTGGGTATACTTTTCAGTGTTTGATTTTTTTGGGGTTGATTTTCAGATTATTTCCTACCAAAATTTTTGGATTTTTTTTTGGATTTTCTCCCTCTTTTTTCGTCAGATTTTTTTTAGATCTTTGGATTTTTTTTCCCAATTTTTTTATTAATTGGTTATATTTGTTTTTCCTGATTGAACTTTGAATTTTCATTTACTTAAATGAATTTATGTTTTTCTCATCTGGTTTTTGAATCCTCTTTGTTTAATTTTGGTTTTTGGGTTGATGTTTTCATTTAATTTGGGATTTTTGGCTGAATTTTTTATTTTTGAGTTTAATTTTCAGTTTGCTATGTTTATTTGGTTTATTTTCTTCTAGATTTGTGTACAATATATTTTAGCACTTCATACTTCATTATTCATTTTTGTGTTATTTTTTGCAGATTTTTGTTCATTGCAAGTGTTCATTATTGGAGTGAAGATTGAAGTTAGTTGAACGATAAAGTTGTAAAAGTAAAATAGTGACTTCTTGTTTCTAATATATTACTGTAGTTTTGTAAAATTTTCGTTTTTAGTTGTTTTAATAAATTTTATGTGATTTATTCTAATATTTATGTACCAATTGAGCCAAGATTATATTTATATTGTTTGAGATTTTGTTGTACCAATTGTGATTTATATTGTTTAAGCAAATTGTTTGCTTGATTAATGATAAACAGTTGTCGGAGAATGTTGCCTCTGACAACTTTTTATTTTTTTTTATTTTATAGTACAAGTTTACCGACCGCTTAGCGGTCGGCAAAAGTCAAATGTAGTTTTGAAATTGACTTTTACCGATCGTTTGACGGTCGGTAAATGATTTAATACTATTTTTTTGTGGGTATAATTTGACTCCACAGCTAGTTGCCGACTGCCAAACGGTCGGTAACTACTGCATTACTGACCGTTAGACGGTCGGTAATTTGCATCCGTTATAAATCGTCGGAGATCAACGTCTGTTTTTAGTGACGGTCGGTAATGACGGTCGYTAAAGTCTTATTTACCGTCCAAAGTGATACCGACCGTCAATGTAAAGGGTTTACCGACAGCTTTCGCATTTTTACCGACCGTTTTTGATTTGTTTTGGACGGTCGGTAATAGCTTATTTTCTTGTTGTGGTTCAACATGAATCCGTTTGAAAACACAACTTCATCAAACTTTTGATGCCACTGTTTTGGTGCTTGCTTTAGCCCATAATGAGATTTTACGAGTTTGCAAACCTTGTGTTCTTGGCCTTTCACGACAAACCCTTCCGGTTGTCGCATGTAAACCTCTTCTTCTAGATCTCCATTAAGAAAAGCTGTCTTAACATCCATTTGATGGATCACTAGATTATGAATCGCTGCAAGAGCAATCAATAATCTAATAGTGGAGATTCTAGCAACGGGTGCATATGTATCGAAATAATCAATACCCGGTTTTTGAGTAAACCCTTGTGCCACAAGACGGGCTTTAAACTTATCAATATTTCCATCAACCTTCATTTTAATTTTGAAGATCCATTTGCACCCTATTGGTTTACATTTAGGTGGTAAATATGCTAAAACCCAAGTATTATTTCCCATGATAGAATCCATTTCATCATTGATTGCTTCCTTCCAAAAGGCCGCATCTTGCGATGTAATAGCCTCTTCATAGGTTGAAGGATCATCTTCCACATGGAAAACATATGGAAATTTAGTCACAATCGACTCTCTTGATCCTTAATTTAAGTACACATGAAAATCGGGCCCATAAGATTTCTCTTTTCTTGCCCTTTTACTTCTTCTAGGTTGAGTAGATGTTGATGYTTTGTCTTCATTAAATGGCTCTCCATCATTAACTTGATCAAATGGTATTTGAACAAGCTCTTGAGCATTGGTATTTGGAGTCATATCCTTTGGTCTAGGCATTGATGAAAATCTTGTTTCATCAAAAATTGCATCTCTAAACTCAATAGTGGTATGAACCGACCAATAATCATTTTGTTCTATAACATAGAACCTATAGGATTTTCTATGGACCGCATATCCTATAAAGATGCATTCGACTCCTCTTTCACCCAACTTTTTACGTTTGGGTTCCGACACTTTCACTATTGCCCTACATCCCCAAACTTTGAAATAACTCAAGTTTGGTTTTCTTTTGTACCAAAGCTCATAGGGGGTTGCTTCTTTTCCTTTCATAGGAACTCGATTCAATATATAGCAAGCTGTTAGCACAACTTCCCCCCAGAAACCATCACTCAAACTTGAATAGGACAACATAGAATTAACCATTTCTTGCAATGTCCTATTCTTTCTTTCTGCAACACCATTTTGTTGTGGTGTGTAACCTGTGGTGGTTTCATGTATAACATCTATGAAACYGAAATAACTTGGATCATAGTATTCACCTCCTTTATCGGTTCTAAACCTCTTTATTTTGCCATCTAATTGCAACTCAACCTCTTCTATAAATTCTTTAAACTTATCTAGGGCCTCATCTTTAGAAAACAACAAGTAAACATAACAAAACCTTGAATAGTCATCAATAAATGTTACAACATACTTTTTGTTTCCCAAAGATGGAGAGCTATGAAAATCACTCAAGTCACTATGCACCAAATTTAGCAAAGTAGTGTCTTTCTCAATTGACTTAGGAAAAGGTTTTCTAGTGATCTTATTAAGCATGCATGTTCTACACTTTTCATTACATGAAATAAAAGCAGGAATTAACTCATGCTTAGACATAACACGTAATTTATTATAGTTAACATGACCAAGTCTACAATGCCACAAAGTGGACTTGTCATCAACAACATAAATATTGTCTTTTCTAGAAACACACACACTTAACTTAAACATATTGTTACACAAATAACCAAGTCCTACAAACACACCACCTTTAGATAATATGAATTTATCGGCTTCGAAAACCATCTTAAAACCTATGCGATTCAAGAGTGCACCGGATACAAGATTTCTCCTAAGTTCCGGAGAATACAACACATCCCTTAGGATTAGTAACTTTCCGGAACTAAACATCAATTCTACTTGTCCTATGCCTAGAACTTTTGTTGTAGAATCAATGCCCATGTATAGACTTTCGCCATCATCAAGCTTTTGAAAGGTCTAGAAAAGGGTCCGGTCTTTGCATACATGCCTCGATGCACCCGAATCGATATACCAAGAACAATCATCCTACACATTATTGATTTCAGAAATCACACACACAAAATCCGAAAAGGAATTATGTGAAATTTGTGCACAAGAATTACCTTGCTTGTCATGGGATTGGCTTCCACCTTTCCCTTGTTGCTTACTCATCCTTCTTTTCCAGATTGTGCAATCTTTCTTGAAGTGTTTCGGCTTTCCACACTCCCAACACCCATGCATAGGTGTCTCTTGGGAATCATTATCAACTTTAGGTTTCTTTGCCGTCCTTCCATAGGCTTTTTGTTCTTCCTTTTCTTTGGGTTATTATTACCACCCTTGGACTTCGCACTTTCCACTACATTTACTGTAGTAGAACTAGGATTGACATCCTTTTGTCCATCTTGCAAACGAATTCCCTCTTCAATCCAAAGATGAGAACCCAATTACTCCACATTCATATCACCTTTTTTATGTTTAAGAGAATTTCTTACTTCTTTCCAACTTGGTGGTAATTTTTCAATGAGAGAAGATACAACAAAAGTTTCATTCATAGTTATATCATGTCACTAGTACAAAAAACATCAAAAGATGCGGTTAAATATAGCCCAAAAGCTGCGGTTTTAAACCGCAGCTTTTGAAGGCGCAGCTTTTGACTAAATTCTGACCTAAATTCTCTCAAAAGCTGCGGTTAATAAAAACCGTAACTTTTGAGGGTCAAAAGCTGCGTTGAGCTAAAAACGGCGCAGCTTTGATGGGGTCTTAAGCTGCGGTTTTTAGTTAAAACCGCAGTTTTTGACCCCTCAAAAAGCTGCTGTTTGTTAGCTATATACGCCAAGTTTTACTGTGCTATATTAAAAAACTTTTTTATTTCATCAAAGATTAACAGATCAATTGTAATTATTATTATTTTCCTTTAATTAGAAAATTAAAGATTACATTGATGCTTAATTTTTTTGTTATTGATCTTTTTATTAGGTCCAAAAATCAATATTTCATTATTAACTAAATTATGTCCAAAAATATAATATTTCAAGATAATATAATGTCCTAATAATGTCCCTGTCCAAAAAATCCTAATGTTTGTCCATAAACATCACCAATGTTGTTGAGAATGTCTTCCAATATTTATTTTTCAAACCCAAATATCTGACTGCAGTAAAAAAAAAATTGTTAATTTTAATTATCAATTTACTAAGAAAAAAACAAAATAATAAGAATCTGCATGTGATCGAAAAACAAAAGTTTAAAATTGGAAAAAACTAAAATCATAAGATGGTTTGAAAAAATGAACCTATATCTACACAAACAGAAGTGCCTCTGCCCAAAAAATTTAGACCAAACCTAAAAATATCGACTTAAAAATACCCAATTAAAAACCTGCAAAATTTTGACCCAAAAACATCCCCAAATAAAACCTAAACCACCACACACATTTTCTTCATATATTATTATCTGTTTTACGAAAAACAATCCAAGAGCAAAATTTCAACAGCTTAAAAATCCAAAAAACGGAAACTTGATTTTCGTTTTAAAAAAATCCAGGAATGAAACCAAAATTTTCGTTTAAAAATCCAGAAAACAAAATTCACAAAAATAGAAATAAGAAACAAAAAATCACAACTTAAATATAGTTAGAAGCAGAAAAATTGAAAATTAATAAAAATATAAGAAATTATGAAACAAAAAAAAAACTTCACCATCTCATCTCTCCTTAGAAACTTGCGGAAGAGGGTTATTTTTCGCCAAACGGAGGAGCAACGAGAGAGTGCCGCGATCTGAGCATTGATGAGGAAGCAGCGACGAGCACAATCCCAGAAATAAAAAAAAAACCGAAAAAAATGAAAAATTAAGAAATCGGTCACAAAAATCAGATTTTAAAACGGAATTAAGAAAATCAAAAGCAATAACTTACCCAAAAAACCTAGATCGAAGGTTTTTATTCGTCAATTGGACTGCAGCCGAGGAAATGATTGAACATGCAGCAGAGAGTGAAGCGGCTCGAGGAAAGAGACGAAAGATGGCATCACAACAAACACGTCTACAGCTATCAGCAACGAGAGTGTCGAAAATCCCAAAAAATACCAGAAATTAAAAAATTTTGAAAATCGAAAAAAAACAGATCTTGCAATTCGGCGAATCGAAAAAAATTTGAAAAAATCGAAAAAAAAAAATTAAAAAAATTTTGAAAATCGAAAAAAAAAAAAAAAAAAAAAACTGATCTCCCAAATTATTGGATAAAAACACATTTTTTGGAGGCTGAGGAGGGGAAGTCGGCGGAATTCTACGAGAGGAGAAGTGAAGTGAAAGAGAGAAGAGGGAGAAGGAGATAAGCAACTGGAGCAGATTACAGAGAAGAAGAGGGATAAAAGAGAGAAGATAGAGAATAGGGAAGGAAATAGGTTAAAGGAGATCCAAATTCAGAAGGGAAGAGAAAAGAAGAGAAAATGAAGAGAAAGATAAGAGACGGAGAGACGGCGTTCGAGAAAGAAGAAATGAGGGAGTTTATTAGGTTAGTAATTGCAGGGGGGGCTGAGAGGTTTTTATACGGGTGGTAAAGGGGTGGGCTTTTGAGTGTTTGGCTGAGCTTGTAAATGCTGCGATTTTGTTTTGCTTAAATCGGCATTTTTATATTACACAAAAGCTGCGTTATACAAAAAAACCGCAGCCCTTTTCGTGTTTTCCTATTTTTTTGCCTCTAATTCAGGTTAAATGTTGCGGGTTATGTTTAAAAAACCGCAGCTTTTGACTCTCAAATGCTGGGTTTTCAAAAAAACCGTATTCTTTGGGCGCAAGCTTTTGAGCTTGTTTTTTCTACTAGTGTGTTGTCTAAGATTTACCAAGGATTCTTTTGTTAATTCATGGAATTTGTTCGATGATGTAGATCTAGAGTCTACCATGACGATGATTGTTGAAATTACTCTCACTAAAAACATTTGCTTAGAAAAGCGATCTTGCAACCATATTATTTAGACTCTAGTTTCAATCCCTTGCAGATTCACGATATTGATAAACATCAAAGAGTGCAAATCAAAATACCATTAATAGAATGTGGCCACGACATATTAATCATTTCATTGCCCACTTGAGTTTCTTCTCCTTGTTTGTTGATCGGCCTCATCATCTTGCTCCATAGGTGTAGACACCAAAAATGTCTCCCCAAAAGAGAATCAGTGAATGAAACATACCGCGTCTCGCGATTATGTTTCGACTTAGAAAAGATGTTTTGAAACTCACGAAAGTTGCGAAATACGTGGGGTATACTCGGAACTGTTGAGCAAAGCGACAAATAGAAATGCCGTCGCAAAAACATTTTCTTTTATTTATTTTAATTATTTTTCTATTTTTAGGTTTTCTTTTCTATTTTTAGGATTTTTTTTAAAATAATTTTATATTGGTGATCTCCAAATTTCTGATTTTTTCTACCATTTTTGCTACATTTTCCTATGATTTTATACAAGTTTTATACGCAGAAAATACCAAAAAAAAAATACAAAAAATACCGCAAAAAATACTCCGGAAATACGTGAAACCTCTAGAACCTTCTAAGAACTCCTTGCTTGGGCGAGCAAGGGTGTCTAGGTGCGTCTCGAATCAAGGAGAAAATCACGAAATAAAACGGAGGAAATCAAAACGATATTTCGAGGTTTTGGAAAAAATTATACGCAATTAGGTCTGCTATATACCAGAGGCCTGCGTTATATAAGCAGGCCCCTCTGCGTATATAGGCAAGAGCGCCTGCGTATATATGCAGCCCCTCTGCGTATATACGCAGGTCACCTGCGTATAATAACGCAGACCTGCGTATAGACGCAGGCCCACCCTGCGTATAATTACGCAGCGCCACCTGCGTATATAACGCAGTCCTTCTGCGTATAAGCGCCGATGGGTTTCCCTCCCTCGCTTTTTTGCCTCTGCCCTGATAAATACATGCTTGCCATTGCTCAGTCCAGACACCAATTTCCCGAAGAGATACGTAGCTACTCTCTCTCTCTCTCTCTCTCAAACACTCTAAAACACATTCGTTTTGAATCAAAGCATCGAATTCTCTTTCGAATCACAAGCAAATAACAAGGTTACATTCTGAGATTACACGCCCACTAAACATACTTCCTTTTTTCAGTCAATTAATAACTATTACGAGTTTTGATCTAATTAATAAACAATGTTAGAAAGAAACTACTATTTAATCGTTTCATGTTAAATATGTAGGAATTTCTTAATGTTTCAATGTTTTCATTGGTTTTTGTTTTCATTCTTTTCATTTCATTTATTATCTATTATCCCTGTCAATACTAACGATTCTTTATTCTTGTATAGCGATTCAAGGCGAAAGATTTCATTGCGCTCGTTTTTTTCAATCATGAACAACAATTGTTTCTTGTCTTATATGAAGGCGATTCAAGGCCGGAAAGATTCGTTTCGCTTCGTTTTCACAAACTAACCTTTGTTTTATTTGCAGAGTTTAGGTAAATTAGTTTGTATATATTTTGGAAGTTTCAATATACTTTCATATTGTCATGTTGTATTAATTTGTATATATTTTGCTAAAACAAAGACCGGGAAATTATGTAAACACTTTAAAATCAGAAATAATATGGACAACCAGTTTTTAGGCACCGTTTTAACTTGATTAATGCAAAGTCGGTCGACCAATTTTCTAGGGAGGTAGTCTCTTGTGCATAATAGAAAACAACACTTTTGTATGTAATTTTTAGGCTAGTACGTTCTTAAGGTGCTAAAAAAATTAAAGTTATGTGCATTCAATAATCGGATGAATTGGAATTGCAATGATGACCGAGTAGAGCCGCTACATGCGGGCGAAAATTGGGTTCAGAGCTGATTTGTACCATGTCCCCGAACCCACGAACTGCGTTACTGGATCAGGGAACGTGGGGCCATTATTTGGCGATGAACCAACGGGTTCGGGCAGTCGTATAATCCTTTATAGGCACTGGTTGGCGACTCCCCTTACTCGACCAACACTACCCCAACGCACTCACGTTTGCGGGTTCCGTGCTCAAAGCCCACGCAGAGCACCTCGAATGTAGTACCAAAGCGCGCACCCGCTATTACAGCGAGGGCGCGGCCCACGTCCTACAATTGTTTGGCGACTTCACTGGGGATAATCACCGGTTAGGTGAAGTGACAAGATTGAAAGTCTCGAATTCATCATCACGTTTATTGAATTTGGTATGCATTTTGCATGTGGACCCTTCGCCATAAGTTCACCCAATTAGGCACCTTGGTCTCAATATGGGCATGTTCTATGCTCGAGACTACCATAAGGGGATACACCTTGGTTGCAGCTGTGGTAATTGATCATCGCATGGCTAATGGCAAGTCCTATCCCGCCATGCCCGTGTTGTGCACGTGTTACTGACGCTTATCATGCGTGGTGCATAAAGAGGTATCTTGGCCATACCATCGCTAATTGCTAGTGTGAAAACTGGACCAAGCTCTACTTTTAGGCGTGGTACATCTTTTGACTTAAAACCCAGCCGACCCTATCAGTGCTCCTAGAACTGACCCTGGTGGTTTGAAACTTCATCAATCATTTTGCGTGGTTACTTTGAAGTGCAATATGTGACTTAGGATCTTAGCCTTGTAACGTATTAACTTAACGCCATCACATAAGCATATATAAGCATTATAGATTCATGACCGTCTTTAGTTAGACATTAGATTCAACATACATTGCATATTACACCATCATTTTGTAAAAATCACTCTTTTCCCAAAAAACAAAAAATAATAATAATAAATAAAAAAAAAAAAAGAGGGGAAACGGAATGACCATGCATTCATATAGTTTTGCATTAGGATCATGCATCTAGGAAGACGGTCATGTTTAGGTCATGCCATGAGTCTTTGAGTCAAGTGAAGGCATCCATTTGATCTATCGTCTATGTTACTTGGCAGGCTCAGTTCAACATTGAGTCCCCCGTTTGGACTCGCAAGGCTAATCAAAGGCAGTTGAGAGCAAGTCAGTCACCCACCATCCCATTCTCCGCAAAGGCAACCTTTTCAGAGGCCACCGAGTTCTAGACTATCTCAATCATTCACCATGAGCGACGAGCACGGTTAGGAAGAGATGAGCTCCTGACACCGTGGCCAAACTTACCAAGTGATGGTGGTGGAAAATCTCCCGCCAACTCTTCTTCTGCTTGATGCCATGGCTCAAGAACATGGAGAAAATGTTCAAAAGCACTGTGGATGGGGCAACTTACTATGAAAACACTAGAGAATGAGGATCTCCACCTGCCGCCAAACTCCCTGACAAGTTTTCGGCCATGATTCTCCCTCAATTCAAAGCCTCACTGACATTCCCCGTTTCTCATCTCAAGGCCTTAAGGGCCACCTTGTCTTCCAAGGGGGTCGACTGCTGTCTTGCTACCCGAAGTCTCATCTTTCCACTCTTCGCTATTGCACCCGTGTGTCAGAAATGGTGTTTCTCCTTGTCTGAAAAGGGAGAACTGAAAACTTGGGAAGATGTTGCCCTGCTTTTATTGACTCGTTACAAGGGGAACATCAAACTCAAACCTCTTCTCGCGAACTTGAAATTCTGAAATAAGGCTCGAGAAAGAGGGAATTTACTGCATTCCTCTCTAGATGGAAAGAATGCTGCGCACAAAACTGGTTCATTGGCTCCCTCCTGAAGTTGACAAATTGGTGAAAGTTTCATATCAAACTTAACAACCAAGTACAAAAAAAAAAACCATCCGCTATTTGGGCCTTAGGTACTTTCCGATAAGGTCTACCACATTGGTATTGCCATTGAGATGACTATTGAAAAGGAAAACAGCCTCTAACAATAAAACCAAACCAAGATGGAACAACAAACAAGAAGGGACAATTCGGTTCTTCAAAACAATGTTTCTGCACTGGCAAGCTACCCTGGTTTCCCAAGCGAATAAAGGTTATTATCGTCCTTAGCTAGTGTGAATAATTTCTCATGGGCATTGACTTACACTCAAGCATTCGAGGCGACTTTCAAAAACAAAAGCCAAGATCGCACCTATTGATCCCACTCTGACCCTGACCAGAGAAGCTACGCCAAAGGGACCCCTCAAAATACTGCAAAATACCATCAGGCAAGAGGTCACACAACTGAGGAAGCTATAAACTAAAGGAATCTGATCCAAGACTGGTAGAAGATGAAGGGCTCCCACTGTCCACCAGGTGCAAAAAAAAAGCCGAACATCACATCCAACCCCCTTTAACTTACTTCATGATTTCTGCTTGGATGATAGGAAACGCTTTGACCCTTACTATCTTTCATCTGTCCAGGTGTGGTCAAGCTGTCATTGTCACTCTAACTCTCAATTGACACTTTTTAAGCGATTATGGGACAGCGACGATGACGACGATACTATGAAGGCGTCGCGACCTACAAGCCATGACTGGAGAAAGATCTTGAGAAGATTCCAGGACCAGGTATCCTCAAAGGCACCAGATGATGTGCATTGTACTCACCGAGGGATGGGCGTGTTTTCCTGACGCCACTCCCAGCATGACACTGCTCCTACTCAAATCATTCCACCGCAAGAAGAGAATCAATTATTCAAGCAACTTAAGGAAAAACCAAAGCCGAACACTGTGAACGGTTTGGGCAATTTTGATCGTCACCTCGTAAAAAGATCACCGTGAGGGCGTTCTGCTCAGAAGCTCTCACTGAGATCAATGTCTCGAGCGAACAACTCCTGAAAAGGTTGGTTAATTTCATTAACCAACCACGCTGTCTCTCCTTACATAGTATTCTCCGATGATGACCTGCCTCCTGAGGGGGCCCCATCACAATAAAGGCCCTTCACACTCACTGTGGTATGAGCAGTTCAAACATATCATGACTTGGTAGACAATGGATCTGCCATCAATGTTTGCCCTTTGAGAAACTGCTCAAAAGCTTGGAGATCGCAATAGATGATATCTTTCAAGCTAATACTCAAACCTATTCTGCTTACGACAATTAAAGAGACAGCTCTTGAATCATATGGCTCAACATCGCTGTCTTGGAGACCAATCGAAAAAAAGGTTGAAGTTCCATGTGATGGAATAGTTCAAAACTTCATTCAATCTACTGCCTTGGTCGTCCTTGGCTGCATGAACTAGGCGCCGTCGCCTCATCTTACCATCAAAAAGTCAAAATTCTAACCTTCATGCGCTCCGGTAAATACTATCGATGCATCTCCCATGAAATCCAAGCAATAGGGAAGTCCCACATTACAAGTCCAGCACTGACAATGAAGATGAGAAACTTGGGGTTTTGTCGACTGCTCGTGACTTGCAAAGTAATCCCCTTTATGATGCCCAATCTCACTATCCATGCTATACTGAAAGAAACCAAGGGCTACTTCCCTGGAATGGCCCTTAGGATCCACAAGGAGCACTTCATCCTCTCTTCGATCTGCCTCAAAAGCAATGACAAGTTCGGGCTAGATACTCTCCCACAAAAAGAGAGATAAAGGGAGCAAGCACTTGAAGTATGCTTCCTTGAAGAAGGAACAAGCGTAAAGTGTGAGCCACCACATCGCCCCTTACCGAGCTTAACTCTCAATGGCTACTTTATGCGAGATGGAGAGGAATTTCCGAGCTGTTGAACTTCACTGAAACCTCTCCAACTGCTGAGGCAAAAAGTATCCAGGACTCCGAAGGCTTTCAAGAACTGTGACTTCATCGAAGATTGGTGTCAATGACCTTGTCAAATCCGCAACCCCTGTTGATGATCACCTGGGCATGGTGTCTACTCTTGGTATGGAAAAAAGAAAGGAAGAAGCTACTGTTTCAAGACGTGGCGAGCTACGAGTCCATTTGAACCCAACTAAGCTAATTACTCCTGCAAATGACATGGTTCGAGAGTGGCGCTAAAACCTTGAAGATCACTGCACCAGACGCCGCAAGTTTCATCACTGCTGCGAAGAGGGACCAATGTTTTGAGGAAAATCTGGAGTTCTAGAGGGTTCTGAGATCTGAGTCTAGTCCTAAGTTTAGGGAGCTAGTGTTAGGCAAAGGTCTAAGGTAACGGTCATTGTTGGACCAAATAAAAACCTTGTTTTGGAGTCTCTAATAATGTTCTCTCAGCCCTCTTCTGAGCTTCGGCTTTCGGATTTGTAATAGATTATCTGACGATTCAAGTAGGATATTGCCTTTTTGCCTACTTCTGTCTTCTTCTCCTCCCTTGATTGACTGCTTTAATTCTGACGCTATTCTTAAAAAAATGGAACAAAACCGAGATGAACTATTAAAAAGCAATGGAAAAAAACATGAGCAAAGAAACCCCACCATTGGAAGACACCGAAGAATCAACCTTTGCTAGCAATGATGAGCCACAACAAATGGATTAAAGATAGGTCTCAGCCGGTACTGCAGAAGAAAGGGGCGCAGTTAATCCAGACCTCAAAGAAATACAAAAGATGTGTCGCATGGGCTTACAGAGACATGCCGGGATCGATCCAGAGATTGCCGAACATCCATAGCATTAGTTGCAGGGGCAAAACCTGTCAAGCAGAAATTAAGAAAAATAAACTCTGATATAGCACTCAGATTGCAAGAAGAGGGTAGTCAAGCAGTTAGAGCAGGTTTCATTAGACAGGCATTACCCAGAATGGTTGCCATGATGTCCCAGCTATGAAGAAGGATGGAAAGAGTCAGAATGTGTGTCGATTTCCTGCGACCTCAACAAAGCTAAGCCCAAAGGATGATTACCTTTACCCACAACATTAGACATCCTGGTGGGAAACACTGCAAATCACGCTCTGAATTATCTTAATGGATGATATGCAGGTGGTATAATCAAAAGTAAAGCATGGCTGAAAAAGACTGGAGGAAGACAACCTTCATCACCCATGGGGAACATATTGCTACACAAATACATGCCATTCGGCTTGAAACGCCGGAGGCCCACCTATCAACGCGCGCCCACTACCCTTCTGCTGACATGATGCATAAGGAAGTGGAAGTATATGGTGATGACATGATAGTGAAAGCAAGGACGAAAGGATCACAACGCCGTCTTAAGAAAAGTTCTTTCGAGAGCTTCGCAAATACAAGATGAGACTCAATCCACAAAAAAATGGCATTGCAGGTACTTCTTGGGGAAGCGTCTTGGGTATGTCAATTAGCAGCCGGGCATCGAAATCACCCTTCAAAAAATCAAAGCCATTAATGTCTACGATTTACCTCAAACCACCTTCAAACGAAAGGAGATCCAAGGATTTTTGGACGTCTTCCAATACATCAGCCAGGTATCATCTTCCCAAAAACAACTCATACGTATGGTTGTGCGTGAAGCCCATTCTTTCGGCAAGCTTAAGACAAGGATGACCAAGGAACTTGGGAACGATGAATGTCATCACAAGCTTTTTATTGACGAAGGTGAGAAAAGACCAGTACCTCTCCACAAAAACCACCGTTCCTAGTTCTTTCCTTACCAACCAGTTCCTGGCCTTACCGACTAACTGGCTCTCTACAACTTTACCATGTCACCGGCAAACATTGCCATGCTGTTGTCAGTTCAGACGAGATCGCTGCTCTAATGTAAAGAGCCAACACCGGGAAAGGAAAAATGCAAATATACATCATGACTTGGAGTTAAAAATGTTTCTCCAATATGAGAACGACGGTATTCCAATAGTGGAAAGCTTTTGCCTTGCTCATGCTGGTCTTGAGGGCAACCAAAAGCTTGCGACATTACTCTTACCCTACTCACAGTCCACATGTGTCTCCAAAGCTGATCCATTAAAGTCATCTCCTTGGAGAATAAACCTGCCATCGATGGGGCGCAACTTAGCAAGAATGCGTGTGTTATGCCTTTCCGAATTGATCTCAGAGTATGTATTCCCAAAAGGCCATCAAGGGAAGCATTGTTCCTGAATTTCTAGCCAATTCGCCCGGAGAAAAAGCAGAGCCAGAAGACTTTGAATTCCCGCGAGGATCTATTGATGATCGTGGAAGACGGGCTTGGGTTTAATACTTTGAGGATCTTCAAAACCAAAAAGGATGCGGTTGGGCTACTTCTGGTATCGCCAGAAAGAAGGAGCACACGTCGCGATTTCCGAGTAAAACTAGACTTCAATGTTGAATAACAGACGTAACACACGCAGCTAATATGAAGCCTGCATAATGGTTAGAATCAGCCAGCGCACTCGGAGTTGAGAAGTTGAGAGTATACCGGGAGACTCTTCCTGGTATCATCAATCAAAATTCGCTGGCGAAAGGGAAAGTCAGAAGTGAGTTAAGTTTTCCTTTAATCAGGGCACAATCTAGAGACAATTGCCCGACGATTTTCCAAAGAGATAGAAGTTATATACCTACCTCCGCCGAGACGAACAACCAATTTGCAGCGGAACGCTTCGGGCTAAGTTCAGCTTCGATAGATTAACATCCCCAACTTCATTACCCTATATGCCATTAGCATCAATCGAAAAGGCGGCAAACCCCCAGCTTTCATTTGTCCATGCCTTAGGGGGAGGTGAAGAGGCAAGACCATTCGTCAAGTGAAGGGAATAAGCCATGGTCTTTCACATATCTCTGAAATTGCGTTGTCAAAACAATGATCATACCCTCCCCAAGCCTCGAAGAAAGCACCAACAGGCCACTAAGGCGATTGGCATCAAAACTATGGCTTACTACTAAGGGGAAGTGCACAAAAAGGAGTTATCATTACGGACTGTCGGCTCATGCTTGTGCATTGCTCAAGAAGAAGCCAAAAGCGATCATGATGATAACTTGAAACATGGCGGCAGTCGTAGCGGCACACAGTTATTGAGTGGAAAAATTTGCGTTCAGGCGAGAGAAAAAATCATTCACCCTTGGGCTATTATTGGATTAACCATGGAAAAAGACTGTCACGACTATGTCCAAGAAAGATGTGACACGTGGCCAAACAAGAATTGCCCAACCTGCAGCAGGTACCTCCATCCTGCTAATATCCTTCACTTCCCCTTGGCCTTTTCCAACGATGGGCATCGACTATAATTGGAAAGATTACCCCTCCAGAGACAAGGTGGGCATGTGAACTCATCTTAGTCATTCAGTCGACTATTTCACAAAATGGTTGGAGGCATTCCCTCCTATGCGACCTCATGCAAAGCTAAACATTTGTGGCAAAGTTCATTGAGACAAATATTGGTTGTGTCGCTTTGAGTTGCCACATGAAACAAATAGCGACAATTGGAACTCACTTCCAGAAATTCCGTGCGCTGATATTGATTCTAAGTTACAAAATTCAAAGACACCAATCGGCTCCTGCCCACGTTAATCAGGCACAAACCAAACCAGAGCTGTAGAAGAAGCAGTAGAAACAAAAATGTTAAAGTACGTATCATCGCCAAGTCAGTTATGACCGGAAAGCGCGTATAAGGGATGCCTCACAAGCTCCATTTTGCTGCTTTCGGGGATATCGAACTTCAATCTCGGAACCTCCCACAGATACACCCCTTACTCTGGTTTATGGCACAGAAGCCAGTTCAACCAATTGAAAGTGTGGAGGTTCCATTTTCCCAATCAATCCCTTTCCAGCATTCTGTGCTTCGAAAGAAAGTCCCCGAGGCCGAGTGATGGTCCGTGCTAGATATGTATGTGAGACTCACACTTTTGGATGGGAGGCGCCTCGCCGCCTTAACCCAATGTGCAGAATCTACAAAAAAGGATCGTACTCTGCATTTCAACAAAGGTTGGTTTTGAGAGCCTCGTAACATCAAGGAAGGTGACTTGGTGTTAAATGGGCATGAGGAAAAATGTTTTAGACCCTTCGCGGCAAGTTCCGTCCAAATTGGTGCAGGTCCCACGTAGTCAAAAACATCTTACCTGGTAGGGGCCGTGAGGTTGATAGATATGAAATGGCGTTGACTTCGAAGCCTCATCAACAATGGGACAATTAAAAGAAATATTACATTTAACTCCACAAAAGCATGAACCTGCCCTTCACCCCCCAACCATATGAACTACAGAGAGCCTGATTCCACATTGGAATACGTAGGCAAACCGTTCTTTGAAAGTGGCCGGGCCTCATTAATTAAAACTTCCCCCCATTTCCCTTTGCTTCATGTAATTCAAAAAGGCAAGGAATAAAAAAAACACACAAACTAAGTAAAGAATGTTTAAAGCAAAATGTAAGCGTTTGTTTTTTATTCAAATCTGTTTTACATTTCGAAGTTCATTTATCACCTAATGCTAATAAGAATAAAATATGGGCAGCGTCAGGCTTCTAAACTGCAATAAAAGCTAAAAAAAACATAAAGCAAGTCAATCTTTCTACTCGTGTGATTGTCTCTATGTGGTTCGCGTCGACCATGCTTCATTGTCTCATTTCTCACTTGCTTCCTTATCCACCTACTTGCCACTCTGCGCGAAGCGTTCCGTTGATTGATTTAGCGGAGTCGCCCCAACTCCTTCTCTTGGGCGATGAGTTCTTGTGTCTGCAGGGTTGCGAGGTTCAGTTTTGTTTGGATTTATCATGGGTCTTGGATTTCCTTGATCTTCCGTCACTCCTCACTATTCAGTTTGAGAGAACGACAGTTTCACAGTCTCGAGGTTACAGCTTCAAAAGTTGTCTTCAGAGTGTGCAGTCCATGGTCCAAGTCTGGTGCTCATTCTGAGCTGTACTCAGTTCAATTCAGGTCTTAAACGAAGTTTAGTAGCTCAAGAGTTCTTCGTCCTAACTGTTTTGGTTCCGATATGCGGTATCGGTTCTAGTTCAAATGTCGTTCAGTTAAGACAGATTATTCCTCCAAGTCCATCAAGGTTCTCTTGTATTATCTCGGGTTCGCTCTTCGGTTCACAAGATCGAGATCTTCGCTTCTTCTTAAATTTGTTCCTCTCTGCTAGCTGCAGAAATGATTCTAGCCTTTCAGATTGTATGTTCTTCAGCGATCTTATTGACTCGTCGCGTGCGGTTGCAGTCATCCACGGTTCTTGTACAGATTCAAACGTCCATCAAAGTAAGTTTGAATTCTGTTCAAGTTCCCGCAATATCTGGACGATCTGCAATATTTAGCTATATAGTATCTATCTTTCCAATAAAAATACCCTCATCAGAATGTCTAGGGTGTCAACTCAGATTCAGATTCGAATTTGGTTCGAATTATCCCTCTAGAGATTATACAAGTACTCCAAGTCTTCGGCTACTCTTGCTTTTCAATAGTGGATACGTTCTGTCGACAAATCAACTAAGGTGAGAGTGAGTTTGTTTGAGATTTGGGAGGCACTTTGCTGAAGTCGGGTATTTCTTCAGGTCTTCAAGTGTCAAGTCTCCGCGAAATTTATTTAGACACTCATAGATTTCCAGTCTGGCGCAATTTCAACTGAACTTGTCGATATTCTAGGATTATCCGGGACAGGAATTCAGTTACAAATTAAGTCACAAGTGTGATTCAAAGATCTTAGTCTCAATCTCAGTTTTGGAGATATCTCGACTTATAGTTACACACTATCTTATATATAAAGCTCACAACTAATCAACTCTCAACACACCCGCAACTACACAATTCGAATTTCCGCAATGTTTGCTTAACTCATTTCTTCGATTGAGTTCCTGAAACACGTTACGTCTGCGAGTTCCGATATTCTGGAGTAAGGAAACGACTCAAAGTCCGTTTGGTTTTTATGCTCGCGATCCTGCTGTCAGCTAGTCCTACAAATTCCTACGTCTATGACTTCGACAAATTGGGATTGATCTAGTAGTTGGTATCTGTTAGATAGCCCTATACCTGATCATGATCATTCACAGATCAGACCGTATTTAACAAGATCTCAGCATCCAATTTGATTTATAGTTATTAAAGACAATAATTGTTCCATTTTGGTCGAAAATAGCTTCGACGTGCGTTTACACGTGACAAAGAGTTGATCGCAATCTTTTGCGATCGAGTACAGTAGCTTATTCACTTAGTGAATTTATTTAATTTAGGATTCCAGTGTCTCAGATGAAGACAATATATTAGCGAAAAAAAGACATTTACTAGCTACAACATAAATTCCATGAGCGGTCGATGTCGTTTCAACATGTGGTGCTAAGCGAGCCACTCAACTGCTGTCAAGAATAACATCAAATAATGTATATATCGTAACACTAAACCAAAATCAAAATCTAAGTAATGTGTAAAAACTCTCACCTAAAAGAAATACAGATCGACATCTCTAAAAGCTCACATATTATAATGAGAGTCTAAAATACCAAATATTAATAAGTGAAAATTGTTATCACAATCAACTTTCATTCTACCATACGTCCACAATATAAGTATTCAATTAACAACTTATACAACAATAAGGTCAATGAATTCAATATATCATTAGATAGGTTAGACTAGCTTTTGTATTTCAAGCTCATTACTTAAATTTCCAACCGTCACGTCTCCAATTAAGCAAGACTAAATCTCATCTCAACACCATCGCAACATCTCAACATATGTAGAGAGTGTGTATTTCATTTTGATAAATCAAGCTTCGACAGGAATATTTCACACGACACGAATTCTTCCATGCTTTCGCTTTTGAGGTTCAACCACGGAATGATTACAACTAAACGGTAAGAGGTCAAGTGGACCTAAATATATCAATATTTCCGACTTTCTTGAATAGGAAAATTAAGATAGTAATTAAAATATTATACAAAAAATTAAGACGACGACTCTAAAAAAATAATAAATAAGTGGAGTTCTATATCCAATATTCTCACTATAGATTGAGCGGATCATCAACATAATTTTGACTAACCATTTAGTTCTAAAACATTTGTCTCTCAGATTTTCAAGAAATACTTCAAATAAGACATCAAAAGTACAATCTTCTGACTTCATGTCTCGTAAGCCAAACATTACATTTCAAGATGATACTTCTAAAATCAAATTAAAACGTTTACTCATATTATTTTAAAAAGATCATAATTTTCGTTATTCTTCCTAATAAAGATCCAATCTAAAAACTAATTAATGATCTATTGCGATAAACTCACAACACCAAACGACAAACTTGAGAGAGAAAGAAACTTTGCACCGAAAATTAGTAAACAAGTCAGGCATTTTAAATTCAAAACCCTTGGCCCGCTTCATATTGAGAGAGTCGATTTGTAGATCCATTAAAATCGCCTTGACCAAATCCTAATTAAATAACAGGTATCTAATATAATCTTTACTATCCCAATGGGTACCATATGCTTAATCAAAATTTAATCGTTTAATTTACATTATACACTTTTTTTTAAAATAGCGTCTAAAGGACATGTGGCGAGTACGAGCGAAGATTGTTTCACAACTCAATATTTTATGGCGCAGGAACCAACAGTAAAAAAAATAAGCCTGTATATATTTACTTATCAACTCTGCAATATCAATTTTCCACCGAAAACAACACCTGAGTAATCAATCTCAGGACTATATATAAACATCGTTCCATAGTATGAGCAAATTTTCAATAATTGATTCATCAAAGTGTGTATAAGAGATAACAATGGAAATAGGATTACGTATATATATGACATGCTAAATAGCTCATTCTTAGGTCATACTTATCAACGTTCATAATGTCGTGCGCTCATTAGTCTTATTACCTAGCACTACACTTTAACATGTTATCCTCATATCAAATTCAATATTACTTATTTATCATACCATTAGCACATCTATCTCAAATAGTCTGTGCTGCGTTTACAAAGAATCACAGAGTACTAGAAGTCACACTTGTCTATCTGCGATTACAAGTAGCCGAAAATCAACCTTGCAATCCTATTGCATTATGATATAGACTTTACAGTGAGTCTAACTTAAATTTAAAGTGGCTCTAGTTGAGAAGAGATTTATGGTATCTAAAATCATTAATAAAGTTACAAGAGTTCAGTACCGTGTAATTTACTTCTTATTTGGGTGTTATTTTGGTGTCAGTTTTTAAGTATTTCTACCCTTAAATTAAAAGTTGCACTTTACACGTCTATTTTGTTCAGTTAACTTCGGCATTAAAATGATTTACACTACGATCTTTGTCCTAATCTTATATTAGTGATGCTTCAGACTATAAAGTCACCTTCTAATTGCACTATGATTTTCTAGAGGTCTGTTATAATTATTTCTGAGTCTATCGAAGAATGTTAAAGTTCCGTATATAAGCGTTCACTTTGGTCTTTATCTCGGTTCAGTGTAGCGAACATAGTATACGCTACCAATAGCAGTTCTCGATATACTTCAACGCTCTCAGAGCTTTTTACAGAGTCTAGTTCCGTAAGCTGTGCACTGTTTTCCTTACAGAATTTTTAATGAGTTGCAAGTTAAGGTTCGAGATGTTCAGCCTAAATCTAAGCAGTTTCAGGTCTAGAAGCTTCTATTATAAGCGCTACTCATTCATTAAAGTTGTTAATTTCAAGTTATCTGACTCAGAGTTTTCAGTTCAGTTAAGTTATGCAGTTCAGTTAAGTTCAGTTCAGTTAATTTCAGTTCAGTTAAGTTTCGCAAGGTCGTCAAGTTTATCTCTATTTCGAGCTCTCTCTTCGTTTTATTGTTTATACAGCGATGTATATAATTTGCAACGACGTCTTCTACTACATAAACACTAATACGCCATGATGTTTCTGTACACATAGTTCTCGGTCTCGCAGGATATGGATGTATCAGTTCTCACTTTCTCGGATTTTTTGGTATATTATCAGCTTAAATTTCAGTTTCAGTCATTGACTCCAGTTCTTAAGTCAGTTAAGCTTCATTTCAGTTCAGTTTAATTCAGGGTAATGTTTAGTCCATTACATTGTTCACAGTTCTCAGTATTTTCAGCTTAAATAATCAGCTTTGATAACCAAAAATTTGACTGGCCACTATAGCCCAATAGGCCAATATGCGGGACAAGATAACAGATTGGTGGGGTGACTTGCTAAGTCATCGCTGCCTATTGAGGAGCTGGCACTAGCATGCATGACCATGTACAACTACGTGGAACCTCTAATAATCTGTGCCTATTCTCGTGTTTAGATTGTCATTTTTTTTGTTTTTTGTGTGTTGGTAGGAGGAAGACTGCGGGTGAGCCCATCCAAGATGATGGTAACTTAAAACTTAATTCATGCGAGAAAAATTCATGCTATAGCACATAACACACAAAACATAATCCACCCATATGAACTATGAAGGCATAGCAACAACCAATCAGCATCAATATTTATACCCCACTAGAAACAGACATACATGCCAGATTAACACAGTACAATAAGAGACTACTCTTCTATTCATACAGAAATTTCTCTCCATGCATATTCCACAATCTTCCACAATTTAATTCATCCCACTTTGCAAACGCCCAATCTACATCCCACTCCTCATCCTGCACACCACCCACGCATCCGCGTACTCTTACGAGCAAGATCTCTGCTTTTCCAACACTAGCTCGCGCATCCTCAGTACTCAGCTGCTCAAAGATGACCCCCACCTTCCCCTACCTCTAGATTTACCCCTTCTTCTTTTTGGAATTTTCTACCCTATACCCCGTATACCCATATAAATTACCATCCAACCATCTAAGCTTCTCTTACAGAGTTTCATATGAAAGCTCACCTGGAATTATTTTTTACCACTGGTCTCTAATTTGTAACTCTCCCTGTCGAGAAGATCTCATAGATAGACCCTTCCAATACTATAACTATTTGAGGACTGTGCGTCCGTCACCGAAAGGATATTAGACACTACAATCACGGTTTAAGTAGGAAAATGTGATAGTCTACTTCTTGTGTGAAAGAGACTCGAAGCAATCGGGCGTAGGCGGCCACTAGCGCTAATACGGAAGAGGTTGAGACGCAAACCGCTGACCTACAATTAATCACTCTGCCCACTGAGAATCATCAAGCCACACAACTCTGTGAGGTCGTGAGCCGAACTGGAACGACACTTGAACAGAAGAGCACAAGCAAACTGACGCTAACACACGACCTCTCTGACACGTGTATGTTGACCCTAGCAAAAACAAAAAAAATGGCACTAAAAGGAGAATATCGACATATACTGTCAAAACAAGACTTACTTTTAGGCAAAAGCAAAGTCTTGAATACAACTACTACAAAGCAAAATTATAGAAGCGCTAGGACCGTGAAGTTATACAACATGACCCCAATAGGCACTGACCATGCTTTGGCCTGCGTTTACAGAAAAAGCTCCCTCAAGGGTAGTTTCCATTTCAATCAGGAAATCATATTTGGCACCACCAGCCAAGTTCAGCTCCCACAATCGGAAACTCGCTGACAACAGAGTTAAATTCGTGACATAGGCTATCATCACAAGATTAGTGTTAAACTCAAACTATAGCGTAAAACATGATATATTTCCAGACTAGAAAGAAATCATATCACAGCTACATTACTACAACTACCCATTCGAATGCTCAAGAGGTCTGTAAGTAACACACGTCGAACACTGGCCCTAAGCTAAACTGCAGCTCCTGCCCCTCCAGGACGCCATCATTCGCAAAATGCACAGTGTCTGCGCAGTACTTGGATCCGAATCGCCTCATCCATACAACTGAATCCAGGCGCTAAAGACTCA
>SNQN01003347.1:10504-44574 GCA_008642245.1 Bassia scoparia | reverse complement strand
TTTTTTTTTTAATTTTTGATTTTTTTTGGAAAATTATGAGTGTTGGCGCTCGTTTACAATTGTGCGATGAAAAAGACGTAAAGCCTAAACGATTCTAGTTTACATCCATTTTGACATTACGACGTCGAAGGAATGACCGCTTGCTATATGAGACTGTTACACGACTCGTACATGACWCGTTGTTGTTAAATATGCAAAGCTAAGATCCTTAGTTAGCTAAAAATACATAGCATGTTGTCACACTATCATGATCCCTATATGCAAAAGGAAAAAGAAACAATTCAACCACCTAGAGTTAGTTGCTACGTTATCGAACATGTCGGTCCGGGTGTCCAAGAGGGTCCCATGACTAGTCTCAGAACAATCCTTAACACATTCATGCTGGGGATGGGCATCAAGCTTAAGAATTAGTTACATAGGTAGTGCACCAGCGCCAATCTTAAGCGAGCCCTGCCCGGTCTTGTCTCAAGTGTAGAACACACTTATATGAGATGTGATGCCTAGAAAACGGAAACTTAGTGCCAAAGACCTAAGTTCGTGTAATGCAGGATGCCTAACACATGTCATCTCTATGACACTAAATTCGCATGACATTTCGAGTATTGTCCACACATCACTAAAGATAATAGCTTTAGTGAATTCCCTAGTGAAGTCGCCAAAAAACTGTACGGGCGCCGGGGCGTCACCGGGCCGGACTGGGTCCGGTCTTGTCTCTAGTGTAGAACACACTTATATGAGACGTGTTGCCTAGAAAACGGAAACTCACTGCCAACGACCTAAGTTCCGTGTAATGCAGGATGCCTAACACATGTCGTCTTTAAGACCCTAAGTTCGCATGACATTTCGAGTATTGTCCACACATCACTAAAGATAATAGCTTTAGTGAATTCCCCAGTAGAGTCGCCAAAAAATTGTATGGGCGCCAGGGCGTCACCAGGCCAGGTCGGACTGGGTCCGGTTCCTCTGCCTTGGGGGGTACAATTAGTTGATGACTCGYATTTTGCTAGAATTGAATTCTTGCTTTTGCTTAGTGTGAGTATGCCTGGAGTTATGTTTTTATACTGGTAACGAGTAGAGAAAGTCGCCACGGCACTTCTTTTGGGAAGCTGCGGAACTCGCTTTTAGCCTTGCCTATCTCTATTATATATGCCAAGGGGGCAGCAATGGTGTCCCCCCTATGAAATGTCCCATATAACCTTAATGAATTAAATTACAATGTTTAAAAAAAATGAATAATCTATCTTTATTCTTCAATTGTCAATTTGCCATAAATGTTGAACAAGTTTAATATGGTATTGCATTTGAAATGTCAACTATACTAATTAAACAATATTTAGAGTAATTTTCTTTTCTTATCATAATAAACATGTAATAATGAAACATTGCATAAGTTAAGTTACACTAATAAAAAGAATTTAATTGACACAATAATTTGATAGGATTAATGTAAAACTTAGAATTTCATCTTAAAAGTTGGGTTACACTATTCGTATTATATTCATGATCCCATACATATTTGACAAACTTGGAAAATTTAGTGTCATAGTTGTATCATACAACAGTCATCTACTATAAAATTTGTCTACTAAGTATATTTCTAACATTATTATTTGCTAATCTTTATTATTTAAGCACAAATTTTTTCAACATTATATTTCTTTCTTTTGACATACTTCATATATGAATTACAATGAATGAATAACTAAAAGTCAAAAAATTATTGATATAAAAAAAAAAATTATAAACATTTCTTTCTTTGACACATACTCACTCACGCATCGCGTGCAAAAATACTAGTAATTGCATAAAGCAAGGCGAAAGACTCCATGTCTGGTAGTGCACCAAAGGTTTGGATTAGGGGGTAAGGGTGAAGTAGTGCACAGCACTCCCCGCGTCTAGCGGCCTCTACTCGGTCATTACGAGTCCATTGTCAAAAAGACAACAACAAACAAATTTTCGTTTTAACCCTAAGCATGCAAATTACTATGTGGGTTGTTGCGACATGTGTTGTTTAGTTCCGTATTAAAAGGTGCCTAAAAGACAATTTGTCCAAGAATTAATCTTATTWGGTGTGAGAACATGTAATTTGCCGGTCTTGTTTAAGACATAATAGTTGTGATTTGCAAGCATGCAAGCATTCAACAAGAATTAAAGGTTGTGCCTAATATTGTTTTTAATTCATGTCGAATAGTTTGTTAATCAATATTAAATGTCAATTACATAGAAAGTCAAATTTCTAACAAGAATGTAAAAGGGTGTAAGGAAATTGAGACATTGGCCTCATACTAACCTTGCAATACGGTGCTAATGATTGAGAACGATCCTTCGAACCCTTAAGAACCCTTGTAGCCTTTGAAGAACCCTTAAAGAACCTTTAAAAGAGACCTTTGAATTGTATTTTATGTGTATAAGAATCGCAAAGCAATTTGTGAATTTGAGTGCAAAGTAAGAGACTATTTGAGAGAGAAGGAGGAGAGAAACGGGCAGAGTGAGGGTGTATGTAATGCGTGAATTCCCTCCAAATGAAGGCCGAGGTTCTTGTATTTATAGGCAAGGGTCGAAATCGAAATAAAATCGAGATAAAATCATATAAAATATATGCGTGATTTTATATGATTGCAACTGATTTTATTGCGATTTTCGAGATATTTGGCTGATTCGCATTGCCTCGAATAGTAAGATCGTAATGAAATAAAATCGAGATAAAATTTTATAAAATATATGTGTGATTTTATATGATTGCAACTGCTTTTATTGCGATTTTCAGGATATTTGGCTGATTCACCTTGCCTCGAATAGTGAGATCATAACGAAATAAAATTGAGATAAAATCATATAAAATATATGGGTTATTTTATATGATTGCAACTGATTTAATTACGATTTTGATTCGTTTTGCCCTTTTTTGAAGATTGCGTATAATATAAAATTTAAATAAAATATCATTTGATTTTATTTGATTGTGATATTTTAACAAAAAGTCACTGATTGATTAGGGGAGATATTTGTGCGGGCCCCACGCTCGGTTGCAGCCCCGAAGCTCCCGAAATGAGCCGTTTTGCTCGGGTGCGCGTTTTTGTTTCGAAAAATTCATAACTAATTTTTCACAACTCCAAAATTATGGAAAAGTATGCATAAAATTGCTTGCAAAAAATATTGTGTTGTGTTAAAATTTCATGAATTTTGAAATAGTTTTCATAATTTAATTAATTATGGCAAAATTAATTAAATTGATGAAAATTCCGAAAATTGCAAAAAATGCTTAGAAAAATTCCGAAAAATTCTAGAAAAATGTTTAAAAATAAGTTTTTTTTTTTTTGAATTTAAAACTTACTTTTAAGGGTGCTTTGTGTACAGAAACGTGCCCGGTGTAACGAAAACTTGCCATTTTAGTGTATGTTAGGGCCCTAGTTCTCTCTCAATTCAGCTTGTGTGTTGCAAGGGGTGTCTTATCATCGGCCGTCTAAGGCTAGGGACAAATGTAGGTATCTATAACAGAAAGAGTGATACTGTAGGTGTGGTTTTGCTCAACGTCACTACAAGTCCAGTTGAAATAAAAGTTCAATTCCACGTGGTTGACATCAAGTCAACTTTTACCTTGTTGTTAGGATGACCATGTCTTCATGAGCTTGAAGCCTTTCTTTCCGCACTCCACCAAAAGGTGAAATTCATTCTAGAAGGTGAGCCCATCACCCTCGATGCATCTCCTATAAGGATAGAAGCAATTGAGCAGCCCGTAATCCACGTCGAATACGTTSAGAACGATGAAGTCTTATGGGGTTTCACCGTAGTAGTCCTGGAAGAAGACAAGGTCCTTTTGACTTACATCCGTATTCCATCTCGGTGGTCAATTCACTTCTGCGGGAAAAGGGGCACTTCCRCGGGATGATGCTCGGACTACGCAAGGCCAAAGCAACTCCTTTTCGTGAACCTATACCAAAGAATGACAGGTTCGGTTTTGGGTACATCCCTTCCACTAAGGAACGCTTAGAGTTCGTGCGTAACAAGATCACCAAAAGGAAGGACTACGAGTGGAACATAACTCTTGGCCCATATCCTCGCACCCTCAATGGACAGTTTATCAAAGAAGGGGACAAATTTCCATACTATGAGCTCCCATAACATTTCACACTGAATGGCAATAGGTATCCAGGACTCGAGGTTTTCAGCAACTGTAACTTCGTAGATGGGGATCTTGTCCCCACAAGCAAGCCATCTGCCCTAGATGGCCTTGAAACATAAGGTCTAGGACTCCTGTTGGGTTAAGAGATCTCTCCTCCAGCAGAACAAGAGGTCTTCATGGCAATGACTAATGAGGCATTTAACCCCACTACTCTCATCACACCAGTTGAGGACCTAGTTAATAGTTGGCACAAAATCGTGAAGATAACTAATCCAGGAGSCAGGATCATCAAGTGCACCATGGGCGAAGGACCAATATTAAGGGATTCTGAATCTGATATTGAGTTTGAGCCTAGGGTCATAGAAGCTAGGATAGCTAGTCCTTGGGAGTGTCCTCTTGAGTTTGTCAAGGAGCCTGGTGTCCCCCTTTCCCTTGTCAATCAAGTCTCTACAGAGAAAAACTTATCTATACTCTCTTCAGATATTAATAACATGCTCCTTTCTGCTTACTCCTCTTTCCCCTCTTATGATTGCTTTAATTCACAACTCGCAAARAAACAAAACAACAAATAAGTTAATAAAGGCAGTGGAAGAGCATTGTAGATACCTAAATTTGTCCCTAGCACTAAATAGCCGAGGAGAAGACAACCCTTTGCAACACACAAGGTAAATTCAGAGAGCTAGGGCCCTAATAGACCCTAAAAAGGCAAATTTTCACAACACCGAGAACTTTTCCTTACARAATGCACCCTTAAAAATGAGTTTTAATTTTTAAATAATTTTAATATATTTTTTAAAACATTTTTCTAGAATTTTTTGGAATTTTTATTAATTTTGCTAAGCATTTTTTTGCATTTTTTTGGAATTTTTCAGCAATTTAATTAATTTTGCAATAATTAATTAAAGGGTTTTTCTATGAAATACACATGTACTTTTGCGTTTTCTACAAAATAATACTACAAAAAATTTTGTCTACATCATAAACTTGAACTTCGATATCCTTTACAACATAAGTTTAATGGTTAAATTTAACCAACCAAGGTTAATTATAATTTTTTTTAAAATAAAAATAAAAATAAAAAAACCAACTACCCCCTCCCCCCACTCCTGCATTGCTTGCCCCCAACAACACCAACATGACCACCAACAACRGCCCCACAAACACCACCATCCTCGCCAACCACCGRGCCATCATCCCACCCACCCAGCCAACCCTTCAAACAACCACAACCCACTCCACTACCAACCACCGCACTGCCTTCCACCAACACGACGGACCCAACCTACCAACCACAMCTCACTCCACCATTTTAACCCTTAGCACTACCCCTCCTACCACTACTACCATCTCGAAAACCTAACTCTAACCACTATCTAAAACGAAAACTAACCCTAAACACCAATTAAAAATCTTAGTTCAAACCAATTCAAACCAATTAGATTTTATTGCAAAATAACCACCATCTCGAAGTTGAATCAAATTGTAGATTGGGGTTCTTGAATCAAAGGTGATGGTTGGCGAGTGGTGTGGTTTGGGTTTCAGTTCGAGGGTGGTTGTTGGGTGTACGTGTTCGAAGGTGGTGGGAATTGCTTGTTGCAATTGGGGTTCGAAATTGGTTGATTGGTGGTGGTGCGAATTTGTTTTGGTTGGGTGGTAGTGTTAGTGGRTGGGCGGTGCATGGGGAGTGTGSGTGGCTGTCTAGGTGGTGGGTGGTGGTGGTGGCTGGGCGTGGGGGTGGGTGGTCGGAAGTGGGAGGTGGGGGGCTTTGTTGTTTTTAGTTTTTTTTATTTAGTCTTTAGTTTTTATTTTTAAATAAAACTAACCATGGTTAAGCTAAATTAGGTATTTAGGTTACAATGTAGAAGGATATCGAAGTTCAAGTTTATGATGTAGACAAAATTGTTTGTAGGTTTATTTTGTAGAAATCGCAAAAGTATGGGCGTATTTCATAGAATTACCCTTAATCAAATCATGAAAACGATTCCGAAATTCACGAAATTTTTAACACAATGCACTATTTTTTACAAGACATTTTTCGCATATTTTTGCTCAATTGTTAGACTTTTAGAAAAATATATAGTTATGAATTTCCGAAGCAAAAACGCGCACCCGAGCAAAATCGCTCGTTCTAGAAACTTTCGGAGCATTCAGAACATGGGGACTACTTGGATTGCTCGCCAAGGCAGTCCATATTGATCCTCTAGCTTCCCTTGCACAATTGTCCATGTTCAATGCACGAAATCAATTTTTTCCCAAAATAAAACCACACAAAATAAGGCAAGTCGAGCAAAAAAGGTGGAAAAAAGGCTTGGGCGCTATTACACCCACATTGGGCGTAATTACGCCCAAAACTTGACCCCACTCTTCGTTTGCATATAAATACGAGGCCCTGGGTCCTTAATTGCAACATACACACGCTCCACATACACTTCATTCTTGCCCCCTCTTTGCCCGTTTCTCTCTCAAAAACTCTCTCAAAATTCTTTAAGACTTTACACAAATTCTTAAACACATCAAAAGCAAATTTCAAAGTTCTTTAAGGCTTCTTTAAGGTTCTTAAGGGTTCGTGAAGGTTCTTAAGGGTTTCAAAGGGTCCAAGGCATCGTTCTCGATCGATAGCGCTGTGTTGCAAGGTTAGTTTGAGGCCAATGTCTCAGTCTCTTTACACCCTTTTGCATGCTTATTAGAAATTTTACTTTCTATTCAAATTAGCATGTAGTATTAATTAATAATTATTCGACATGAATTAAAATGATTCTTAGGCACAACATTTAATTCTTGTTGAATGCTTGCAAATCACACTATTATTATGTCTTAAATAAGACTGGCWATCTACAAGTTCTCACACTAAATAAGATTAATTCTTGGGAAAATTGTCTTTTAGTCACCTTTAATACGGATCTAAACAACACATGTCGCAACAACAAGTTAGTCCTATATCCATATATTTCTGTTATACCACCCGCCTAGTAATTTGCATGTTTAGGGTTAAAACGGAAATATGTTTATTGTTGTCTTTTTAACAATGGACTCGCAATGACCGGGTAGAGGCCGCTAGACGCGGGGGGGTGTGGTGCACTACTTCACCCTTACCCATGTTCCCTAATCCAGACCTTTGGTGTACTACCAGACATAGAGTCCTTCGCCTTGCTTTATGCAATTATAGGCAASCTAAGGCTTAAACCGYGTTCCATAGCTTCCCGAAAGAAGTGTGGTGGCGACTTCCTCTATTCGTCTAGAGTATAAACACACAACTCTAGGCATACTCACACAATGAAAAAGTAAGAATTTAATTCTAGCAAAACTCGAGTCATCAAATAATTATACCCTCCGGAGCAGAGGGATGGACCCAATCCGGTCCTSTGACGCCCCTGAGCCCGTACAATTTTTTGGCGACTTCATTGTGGAGTTCAATAAAGCTATTATCTTTCGTGATGTGTGGACAGTACTCAACATGTCATGCGAATCCAGCGTCTTAAAGACGACATGTGTAATACATCCTACATTATGCGATACTTAGGTCGTTGGCACTGAGTATCCGCTTTTTAGGCAACACATCTCACATAAGTGTGTTCTATACTTGATACAATACCGGGGGGGCGCTGGTGCACTACCTTTGTAACTAATTCTTTAGCTTGAAGCCCGTCCCCACCATGACGCGCGGCTGCGTGCCCTACAAAACCGTAATGGTTTAGACCCCTTTTGATCATCACATTAGGATGGATGTGTTAAGGACCGTTCTAAGCCTAGTCATGGGACCCTCTTAGACACTCGGACCGAACTGTTTCAAAAAGTAGCAACAGACTCTAGGTGGCTGGACTGTTTCTTTTTCATTTTGCATATAGGGATCATGTTAGTGTGACAAAGTGCAATGTGTTATTAGCTAACTAAGGACCTTAGCTTTGCATACTAAACAACAAATGAGTCATGTACGAGTCATGTAACAGTCTCATATAGCAAGTGATCATTCTGTAGGCATCATAATGTCAAAATGGTTGTAAACTAGAATCGTTTAGGCTTTACGTCTTTTGCGTCACAATTGTAAACGAGCGCAGAAACTCGTGATTCACCTTTTCAAAAAAACAAATTCAAAAACAAATCAAAACAATTTTCGAACAAAATAAAAGAAAAAAAAATAAAAAAATGATGAGTAAAAAAATGAAAATAAGTAAAGGCGAAAAATGGATTTTAGCGTTCATGCATTTTCATTTTTGAGTCAAGTCAATAGGTAAGGAATGATCACTATTAGGCCATGCATTGAGTCTAATCAAGGAAGCAAGTCATGCATTGTTTTCCAAAATTTGAGTATAATACACTCTAATGAAAGGKTAGAGTCATCTACGTGGCAACTTCGTCGGTCGGCAATGCTAGCTCATCTGGAACCGCCAGTCCCTATTCCTTTGTCCAAAAGGATCATTCAGCACTCCAAGTCTAGGTTCTTTGGTCCCTCTGCACCATAAATGGGTGAAGACAATAGCACCACTATTGTCGAAATGCGAGCCAWCATCCAGACTTTGCAAACCAAGCTTGCTGCACTTGAGCAAGCCAAATCAACCATGGTCACACTTAAAGACCTTGAAAAGGTGATACTGAAGGCAACCAACAAGAATGCCTACTTTGAAACACCAGAACTTGAGGATATTTGAGCAAAAATCCCTGAAAAAGTTTTCTCCAACGGACTTGCCAAAGTTCAAACTGACCGATGACCCCAAGATCCATCTCGAAGGATTTACGGCCACCATGTCACTTAAGGGAATCAATGTTGCTCTATTCCCTAAAATGTTCCCTATGTCCCTCGAGCTAGTGTGCCAAAAGTTGTTCTTCTCTCTCCTCGATAAGGATGTGGGTACTTGGGATAACATAACTCAAGCATTCATGAAGTATTAGTAAAACAACATTCAAATTTCTACCTCACTAAGGGAACTCGAAATCCTCAAACAAGGAGCAAAAATCCCTGAAAAAGTTTTCATGTTTGGGTTTTCGATTTGGTAATTTATAGATCTTTTTCATTATTATTTTTCATTTTCGTTTGTTTATTTTCAATTTTAGCTGTTTTTTCGATTTTTTATGTTTTGTGCTTTTCAATTTTTAAGGTTAGTTGATTATGAGTTTTTAGATCTGCGTTTTCGATTTTTTAGTTTTGTTTTTAGGTTTTTTGATTTTTTTTTTTGTTTTTAGGTTTGTGTTTTTGGGTTTTTCGACTTTTAAGTTGATGGTTTTTTTATTTTTTGTTTTTCTTTCTTGGGTTTTTCGATTCCCATTGTATAGATCTAGGGTTTTTCGTTTACTTTGAGTTTGTAATAGTTTTCGTTTTTTCAGTTTTTCCATTGCTCAGTTTTTGGATCTTGCATTGCTCGATTTGAGTTTTTTTTCGTTTTTTTCTTTTCTATTTTTTGAGTTTTTAGGTTTTTTCGATTTAGTTAGTTTTGGGGTTTTTTGATTTTGTTTTTTCTTTTGTTTTTGAGTTTGTTTAAATTTAGTTTTTGATTTTTTATTCAATTTTTGCTTTTGAATTTTTACGATTATGCTTCGAGATTTTTCCATTTATTTTTAAACTTATATTATGTGTTTCTTCTGATTTGTTGTATCTTGTAAATGTCACTTTAACATTCTAGTACATCCTGACATATTTGATTTTACTATTCATTTTTCTGTTTTTATTWAAATTAATTGATTGTGTAGTTTGTGATGTGTAATGTCTGTTTCATAACAATTTTAGATTTATTTTAAACATTGATGCTAGTGTTTTGAATATGATTGTCAAATTCAACTATGTGTCTTTACAATAGGTGTGTTTTTTTTCCAGGAAGAGGCTTGAAGATTAAAGAAAGCGTAAGCATGTCGAAAGAGATAGATTGCGTTGATTAGACTTAGCATTTGTATTTTCAGTAGTTGTATGTTACGAGTATATAAGTTAATAAGTAGCTACTGTGTATTTTAGTGTTTGTTATAAGTTTTATGTTAAGAAAGTATTGTACGAAGTACAAAAAATATTTTACCTTTTGTTATAATAAATTAATTCACTTGAAAATATTGCACTATTTACGAAGTATATAATATTGTGCTATCTAGTTATATAACAATTTGTGGCGTCAAAATTCTCATTGTCCACTACACTAACATGTGGTGGGCCTTGATGATTTTTTTGAAAAATTAAAATATACCAAAGAGACCGGTTATAGAGCAGATCCGGTTTCTATAATATGACCAAGGAGATTGATTTTGATGTCAGCACCGGTRTCTTAAATAGACATCAAAGAGACCYGTTTTTTTGAACACCGGTCTCTTTGCTGAATATAAGAAGCCGCAAAAATAAACCGATCCCTTTACCTAAGAGCCCTCGCTCCCACCTTGAGACCGGTTGTCTTGCGGTCTCTTTGGCCTTTTTTAACCAGTCCTTGAGGCTTTTTTTGTAGTAGTGTAAAACGAACCAATGCAAAGCTAGGGTCCACCTTTACGTGAAAATTTACAGATACACAGCCAAGGGGGCTAGCTAACCCCAAAGCAAAGCAAATCACGTCGTAACTTGCAACTTGCAAGTCAGCAAAACAYAGCCTAAGCTACAGTCCAGCATCGATACAAACACCGCAACAGCAAATCCCCATGAAGTCTTAATGCAGGCATCGAAGTGGACATTGAAAAAGTAACTCTCCAGGAAATACTAACGGAAGCGTCGAGGCGGACAACCAAATACCAAATTAAGAAAGTCCTAACGAAAGCGTCGAAGCGGACAATCAATAAAAAAAAAGTATACCAGGGAGTCCTAACAGAAGCATTGAGGCAAAAAACCGAAAAACAAATTAGGAGAGTCCTAACGGAAGCATCGAGGCGGACAATCAATCAAAAGCACATTGAAACGTCCTAACGAAAGCATCGAGGAGGATGGATGAAAGCAAACAACAACAAAGCACCTCCACAAAATTGCCCTTTGGAAACATAACCATAGGTGGAAGCACAAACAAAGGCATTTGCAATAGAGATAACCAAGCAAGTAACAATAGCCGTAGGTGCAGGTAAAACTAACGCATTTGTTTTGCAAGTACCGGGTACTTTGGATTTCGTTTTATGATATCTTCGTCTCTACAAACTCAGCCAAAGCGGGGGCTTCTGTAGAAACCTACATTTGTCCCTAGCCCAAGATGGCTAATGATAAGACACCCCTCACAACACAAAAGTCAAATCGAGAGAGCTAGGACCCTAACAAGCCCTAAAAAATACAAGTTTCCCTTACTCCAAGCTCTTTTACAAGCACTTAWCACCCCTAAAAATGAGTTTTAATTTTCAAATAATTTTTAAACACATTTTTGTAGAATTTTTGTGGATTATTCTAAGCATTTTTGTAATTTCTCGGAGTTTTTGTCAATTTAACTAAATTAGTAATGATTAATTGAATCATCAACATAGCTCCAAAAATTACGAAATTTTAACATGACATACTAAATTTAACAAGGACGTTTTTACATTTTTTTCCAACAATTTTACGATTTTTGGTTAAATATTTATGAATTTTTTAAGCAAAACACGCAATCGAGCGAAACGTAGTGTTCTGGAAGCTTCTAGAACCTTCTCCAGTCGTGGCTTGCTCCCCAAGAGTTTCCACGTGCATCCCCTATCTTCCTATGCATGCTCTTTAAAATTCAAACATGGAATCAATTTTTTCCAAAATTACAACCGGCAAATAAAACTATTTTTGGCAAAACAAATCAAAAAAAAGGGAAACCACAAGCTCGTCGAAATAACGCCTAGATTGACGTAATTTCCACCAGGTTTTTCCTTTCTCTTTTGTTCTATAAATACAAGTGCCTCGACCCTTAATCTACAACTTTGGACGCTCATATACTTCAGCTCAATCTCTATCTCTCTCGCACACACACATCCAAACTCTCTCTCTCTCTCTCTCTCTCCCTCTCTGTATAAAAATTCTCTCACACACACATTCAAACACACAAACACCATTAGATCTAGGGTTGTTTAAGGGTTCTAAAGGTTTACAAGGGTTCCTAAGCGTCCAAAGCTTCGTTCTTYATCTACGGCAACGTGTTACGAGGTAAGTTCGTTTGAGGTGAAAGTTTCAATTTTAACACCCTTTTGCATGCTTGATTCAGAAATTCGACTTTCTATGTCCTTTTGCATGTAATATTGATTAAAAACTATTCGACAATCAAATTAAAAGCAACTTTAAGGAAAAGCTTTCAATTACTTGTACGAGTGCTTACATGCTTGTCAATAACCATTAATATAATTTAACAAAGATTAACAAATTTCCTGTTTCACACCTAATATATAAGATTAGCAATGGACAATCAGCATTAGGCTCTTGGAATACAGAATTAACAACACATGTCATAACAAACTGGACACTATTTGCATCGATTTCTATTGAACAACCCGCCTAGTAATTGCATGCTTAAGGTTAAAACAGAAATATGTTTGTTGTTGTCTTTTTGACAATGAACTCGAAATGACCGAACAGAGGCCACTGGAGGCGTGGGGGGGGGGGGGGGCATTGTGCACTACGTTGCCCTTACCCTTGTCCCCTTATGCACGACCTTTGGTGTACAACCAGACTATGTAGTCCTTCACCTTACTTTATGCAATTATAAGCAAGGCTTAAACCGGGTTCCGCAACTTCCTGAAAGAAGCGCGGGTGGCAACTTCCTCTACTTGTTCCTAGTWTAATTAACACAACTCTTGGCACACTAACACTATGAAAAGGCGAGAATTCAATTCCGAGGCAGAGGGACCAGACCCAGTACGGACTACTAATGCCCTGGCGCCCTTACAATGGTGAACCCAAGACAAGTTTGTGTTTCATCTAGAGGCATACTCTTCTAAGCACTCAATGATGAATAGTGATCAATAAATAGGTGCCAAGGACCAGAGAGACTCGGCATCAGATAAGCTTCCTTTAAACATAGTTTCCTAAGACCTTGAAACCTACTTAAGCATTTCAATACTCATAAAAAACATATATAGATTTAAGATTAAATTAGAAGCAACCTTAAAATGAGAATTGTGAGAAGCAATCTTGATTGTTGGATTTTGAATGGATTGTCATAGGTGCATATTTTCTAGAAAACCAGGCCAATTTTTCATGAATTCAAAATTGCTCTAACACTTCTCATTTTAAGGTTCCTTCTCGTTAGATCCTAACCCTGGATACATATGCACACACACAATACACACACATTATAAAATTTTGACATTATTAAATGAAATTACCCTTTAACATGATTAAATTAAGACTCTAACCCACTCGTTACCAACCACACTTGCCCTCCGTTAATGTGTTTCATTGAAGCTAATTAATCTAAAATTTTAAAACTAATACATTTTCAAAATTTTGGAGCTAAACATGATAACAATGTACTCCATTTTGAATTTAATTTGATCATTATGCTAGAACAATTTGGTTTGTTTGAACATAGTTGATTTAGCTGTTGGCCTTAATTTATTTGCGGGGTTAACTTGTTTATCGTGTCAAGCTTAGCTAGAACAATTGTGTTTCATTATTTGACTTGACGAGTGCATGATTTAGCTTAATTTGACTTGGAAAACTAATCTTAATCATGCTATTGTTTAACAATTTTATTTCATGATCTTATTATCGTGTTACGTTATTGTGGTTAATAGTTATTCTTAAATGGATAACTTAATTACATGAGAAAAAGAATTTTTTACTAAACCGAATTATATCCATTTAGAAATAAAAGATCGTATTGTTTTTAATAATTTTAATGTTTTTTTCCCAACAAAAAATTAATTATTTTGTTGATCTCCTAGAACCAGCGAGGGGAAAYCTTTAACCACTTTAGTTATCCCTCTCAAAAAACAATAGCAATTGTAATTCTAATAGAGTTTACCTAAAAACCACAGTCCCATGGATTCAATCTTTAATTGTATTATTGTCAAATTGGTATCAAATTACTGATATCCATGGATATGCAAATGATCTATACTTACATACACGTGTTAATTTGATTCAATCTTCTGAGTTTGTAATGCAATACATAGCCTGAAATCATCACAACGCGTTCCTTTCAACGGAATGGTGCACGTATCACTTTATAATTAATAAAACAAAGTATGGATTAAGCTAGTTTCAAAGCTTTAKCCTCAAACACAAAAGTAGGTCAAGTAATTTCTATCTCCAAGACAATTTTTTTGTGTTTTAAATGTTTGTGAAATTACCTCATATACCGCACGCTAAGATTTCCCTAAATAATCAATCTACCCCTATATTTTTTTAGTGCCTCGGGTAGCCCTGGATTTTGGAGTATATGAGAAAATCACCATTTTTATAAAATTTACATGATTATTTTCTTAAAACCCCATTACCGACCATTAACGGTCGGTAAACGTCAGTCGGCGTTAACATGGTCGGTAAATCTGACTTTCCGACCGTTTATTGGTCGGTAAATATTTACCGATCGATTGCCGACCAACGTACGGTCGGTAAAAGGCGACTAAGTATTATCCATAAAATTTGCAATTTCATTTTACRSACCATTTCCAACGATCGGTAATATTGCTTTTTAATAAAATAATACATTTTACCGACCGTAGAACGATCGGTAATGGGATTTTAATAAAATAAAATATTTTTAACCGACCTCTCAGTCTGTTAGTAAACTTAACTCGTGAAATAAAAAAAGGGAGGAAACCATCTTGCATATGCGGGTTTCCATTTTGAAGCTGGAACCTCACACTCTCCCCCCACACACACACGCACGCACACGCACGCACGCACGCACACCCACCACACACGCCACACCCAGCACGCACGACCCACACGCACCGCGCACACACACACACACACACACACACACACACACACACACACACACACACACACACACACACACACACACACACACACACACACACACACACACACACACACACACATGCAAGGAATCAATTCAAACAATAACAAAATTACTACACTTCCTACTAAAGTTTGGATTCTTGTAGTAAATCTAGAACTCTTTATAATGGAACTGAGATCTGGAACAAAATAAACAAAATAATATAATTAGTAATTACACTAGAAAGCAAGGAGATTAAACCAAATTTAAATGGGAAATTTAAACAATTAAAATGGGAGAGATTGATCTTTTAGAACATTCAAGATCCATAGAACGAGAAAAAGTAGAGAGAAAAAAGAGGGGAAAAACTCGAAAAATTAGAAGTAAATCAAGGTTTTCATAAATCAAAAAAACGAATGAAAGAGAAAAAAAAGAAATCAAAAAATCGAAACCCATAAAACCCAATTTAAAAGTTAAAACGAAAAAACTCTATTTAAAAACTAAAAATCAAAAAACCTCAATCAGAGACAAAAAATCAATTTGAAACCACAATTTAAGACCAAAATTCAAGAAGAATTTTTTTTTAAAAAAACAGAATCTAACATTCCAAACGAAATCAAAACGAAAAACGAAAACGAAATAAAAATATAGATATAAAAACCAAAGAGTCCAAAATGAAAATCAAAAAACGAAAAAATAAGGGAAAAGGAAAATCAATTTTGAATTAAGGACTAACCAAAAAATGAGATCTAAAACGATACGAATTTGAATTAAGCCTTAAATACTGAAGCGAAAAAAAGCAACCAAAATACGAAAAAACAACCAGAAAACGAAACCCAAAAAAACCAAAAAAAACGAGATCTAAAACGAAAATAAACAGAAAATAAAACCCTAAAATTTTAGTTAAGAACTAACCATTCAAATTTGTGGTAGTATGGTGTAGTCCAGCGGCGACYACGAGAAGGTTCGAAGGTGGGGGACCACCAASAGGAGTCAAGTAGGGGACCGCCGAGAGGAGTGGTGTGAGATGAAAGGAGGGAGAGAGGAGGACCAAGATGAGAGGAGGGAGAGGACCAAGATGAGAGGAGAGAGAGGAGAGACCGAGATGAGAAGAGGGATAGGAGAGGATCGAGATGAGAGGAGGGAGATAAGAGGAGATGGAGATGAATTGAAATAAGGAGATAACAGAAGGAGATGAGAGGAGGGGWTAAGGGATTTAGGAGAGACTGTGTGAAATGAGGGGTTGAGGAAAGAGAGTGTGAAATGAGGCGGACATCAGGGGTTGAGGAGAGAGAGTGTGGAATGAGGCGGACGTGTGGATCAACAAGGCCTCCYTTTTATTTTTATTTTTTAATATATTGGTTTTASCGACCGTTTGGAATGTCGYTCGGTAGTTTCTTATTTTATCGACCGTTTGTCGAWCGGTAATAATTTTTCTGACCGTTTTCGATAGTAACGACGGTCGGTAAAAATTTCCCGATCGTTTTCAGTCGGTGACAGTTGGTATTTCCCGACCTAATTTTCCACGATCGGTAAAATCAGTCGGCCCAACACTTATTTCTTGTTGTGGTAAAATAATTGGCATTGTTGTTTAATTAATTTAATTTCAAAGTACTGATATCCATGGTTGTGCAAATGCTGTAAATTTACACATTTTAATTTGATCAAATATTTTGAACTTGAATACACAACTGTACAGGATCTACAATAGTCACAAAGTGTGAACATTGCTATGGTGCATGTTGTATAAGAGAGAATATTATTCTTCCTTATATATTGATTACATGCAGTATTAGAGGGCAATTATTGAGAATTTGGAAAGAATACGTGAACCTCATGTTCAAAATGTTGTGTGCTTCTGGTATTACGAATCACGAATCACAAATCATGATCATGAAATATCTAAAAAAAGAAACAAGTGTTATTTGATCTATTTAATCTTTTTAAATTATTTACAACATTACTTAGAATAAAAAAATAATAACACAAAGTGATTCACTAATTATTAATTTTTTTCATTTTATATATAATGGGTATATGTTAAATTGACCATTACATCAATAATTTACTAAAAACTAATAGGCAAAAAATTAAATCAAACGATGATATACAAATAATTAAAATAGTTGAAGTAGATCTAATTTCCTAGTATTAGGACTTAGATATAGAATATTGTTTACAAATATTACAATACTAAGACATGAATTATTATTATGATTTAAGGTTTATCAGTGTCAAAAAGCCATGGTTGGAAAAACATTGGAAAATAAGATGAATTAATTAAGGTTTAATAAATAAAATAAAAATAAAATCTACTCTGATCTTTCATGTGAATAAAATTTTGACTAAACTTTTGGAAGCAAATATGATTGATTCCAATAGTGGGAATACTATGATTTCCATTTTTTCACCCGACTATTTCCCTATATAAACCCTACCATCCTATCTCACATTTCTCCATTATTCACCAACCTCGCTCTCTAATAATTTAATTTCATCAAATTTTCTTCTTCAGTTTCTTCATTTKTCCTAAATGGATTCTCCTCTCCCTTCTTCTCCTTTTCCTTCTCATGTTCCTACTCATTTTCCTTCTCCGTCAGAAGGTTAAAATGGTCCGAATGGAGAAGGAAAATAATCGTCAAGTCACCTTCTCAAAACGTCGTTGTGGCCTCTTTAAAAAAGCTAATGAACTTTGTACCCTATGTGGTGCGGAGATGGCCATAATCGTCTTCTCCCCAGGGAACAAGGTCTTTTCCTTTGGCCACCCTTGTGTCGAGTCGATCCTGGACCGTTTCGTTATGTCTAACTCATTAGTAGACCAGGACAGGGAAACACTCATTAAGTCGGCTCAACAGAGTGTTGTTGTTCGGGACCTCTSCATCGAACTTAACTCTCTCAATGAAGAAATAGAGGCCATCAAGACAAGGAACCAAGAGATCATGGAGATCAAAAGGGCTAAACAGCAACTCTACTGGTGGGATCGTTCCATTGATGACATCAGTTTCCAACAGTTGGTTCATCTTACGTCTGTGTTAGAAGTTCATAAGAATAATGCTTTCTTATATGGTAAGACTGTAGCCATGTATGGTCCTCCAAAAAATGCTACTACCGCCACTGACTCTACTCATCATTTTTCTATCATGGGAGTTGAAAAACCTCCCAAGCTAGAGTATGATGGTGCCATGTTTGATCGCAACGGCGAATTTGATGCATATTGTCGAGATTATTAATAGTAATTATACGTCAAAAACTCTCTTGCTCAAAGAATATTATTTATTTTTCGACACATTATATATCAGTGTTGGATAGTATTTACTTAAAATAATTGCTAGTTTTGTTTCCGTTTGCCTTGTTTTGCTTTGTTTTATTTACCTTCAATTATTTATAAAACATGTATTATTGCTTGTTATCAACATATTTAATGAATGATATTTTGTGTTATTTATGTTTTTTTATAGAATTTAGCCTTTGTTTTAAATATAAGTTTATGACTATAGAATTACTTCCTCTGATTTTTAATGTTCTGTGCAACTTTTTCACATCGTTGATCTTTAATGTTTTGTGCATTTTTTTAAATTTTGGTACACTGTCTCTCCAATATTATTTTTCCTTTTGAACCCCACCTTCCCTTACTTTTCTCACTTTTTCGTACTTTTGTTCTTTTCTTACACTATACCACCAATCTATTTTTACTTTTTAACAAATTATGTTATACTACATTATTCCTAGTCTTTCTTCTAAACTCTAAAAGCATAGAACATTACATATCGAAGGGATTATGCATGCAAAATATTTATAAACCATGATGTGAAATCTTTATTTTTACACGATACAAATACTTAATGTTTGTAAAGTATCAATAGGAGATTGTAGACAATGTGGGGGACCACTTACACAAAGTGTATTATCCAATTATAGAAGAGCAAATATTTTTAAAGTTTTTTTCAAGATTGGAATAAGGGATCCATTTGAATAACTCAATCGAAAAAGGAGATACACTTCGTGTATATGGAAGACCACATATATATACTAGCCAAGTGTATGTATAGTTTTTACAATATCAACCATCAATAGTGAAAATTTTAAAAACTCGACGTTCGATAAGTATTGAAACTTTAGCCAAGTATTCTATGATATCAACATTTAATAAAATAAAAATAAGTAAAGAGATAATTAAGAAGCATAATCACGCTAAAATGAGCAACTTTTCAAGTTTATTTCTTGGATCTGCCATTGATAAGTGCCGAACATGGTCACATTTAGGCAATTATTTCTCTCCTACTTTTGTCTTTTTGTGTGTTTTCGTCATCGTTTTAATAGTTTTTTGGCTAGATTTCCACTCTGTATAGTTTTGTGGAGTTTTAGTTGTTTTTGTAGGTTTTTTGTAACACCCCAATAATTCTCCCTTTTTACCTGCGAAATACTATGTTGAAAATATGGAGAATTATCGGCATGCTATTGCCACGTGTTAAAACGTTAAGGCTAAATCATTTTGCAGCGGAAAACCAAGAATAAGAAATAGTTCAACCAAAACACATAACTCCAAATTAAATGTCATTGACGAGTTGGAACCATTCAAGACCCTTATTCAAACACAAAGGTAAATTCCTTTTAAAAACTTGAAATGTCAAAATTGTTCCGAAAAGTCTACGATCAGAAATAAATAAATAAATAAATAAATAAATATATAAATAAATAAATAAATAAATAAATAAATAAATAAATAAATAAATAAATAAATAAATAAATAAATAAATAAATAAAAGCACGGGCGGCTCTCCACTCAACCCATTCATCCAAGGCTAGTCACCTTATTATAAATCATGTGAAAAATCTACTCCCCATAATTTCCAAGTGAGATAAGGATCATCACAGGTTTACCAAAAGACTAAAATGTGGACATCACACAAAAACACAAAAACACACAATCAGCAAAGCTGAGTACATACAACATACGAAAACGAGAAAACAAACGGACAGCATCTCCTCTAAAAATGGACATACCAAGTTACGACACCTGCTAAGAAACAAAAGAAAAACCCAACGTTGGTGCTCACAACCACTCTACAACATTTTATACAACCCAAATATCCAAATTAACTCAATCCCAAACACATATAATATACAACTGCTCCAAAACATCTCTATCCCAACATCATCAATCGCTCCCATTAAATAAATTAGTACTTGCAAGAATAGTTTACTCGACCCCAATACATGACTCAATATAGTTTATTACATTTGTTATGATATGAGCAACAGACAAGGTTGTCCAAAACCCATGTTCACAATTTAGGAACATCAACCAGACATCAAGTGTCATCAGACACAAGTGCCACAAAACCCATGCCTCCCCGTCGAAAGACATCAAAAACCAGTAAACAGATGGCGAACGGGCAAGACTCCGTCACCATAGTTAGATGAGATCTCAAACTAACGCCAATTTGGATAAAATCCGTTATAAAATAAGTTAAAAAAGACGCATTGGTCAAACATCTCTCGGAAGGAAGCGAATAAAGTCGCAACCCCAACCCTTGATTTGTCAATACTCTAGACGTGCACAAGCCTAGAGTTTTATTGCTTATTCGTATTATTCTTTAATTGTTAATTACTCATCAAGTTAACACGACTCATAATAAGATCGCAAATCACATTACAATTCTCTTAACATAAATCATTCCTTTAATTAACAAACATGTTGGACAAATTCCTTTAATTAATAAACCTATTGAACAAGCTAACTAACCTCATCATTAAGATTTGCATACTTCCCTTTACTCAAATCATACATCATGTCATGAACGAGTAATAAAATCACCTCATGGAGTAAGTTACACTTGACCCCACTTAATTCATCATTGTATTATAAATAACCTCATGGAGCAAGTTATACTTGACTCCACTTAATTTAACCAATASACCGAACAAGTTTATTAAAGAAAAATGACTAATAACAACCTCCATATCAATCCTCAAGAGTAACCCAATTTCCATGTTATTCCTCAATTTCTACGAATATAGACCAGGACACAAATAAATAATTTATCCGTGACTACCAAACAATTCCATGGGCATTTCCTACTCATGCCTCTAAGTTATCAAACGTTCTCAAGCATACATAAAGATCAAGGATTCCGCAAGTAGTACGTACCTTGAAAAAAAAAACAATCCCGCAGTTTATTTTCACCTCAATAATCACTCAAGGAGAATTTCCTCCTACAACCAAATAGAAATCAATTACTATTGATTCCTAACATGAAATTAAAGTAATATATATTCCCTTGAAACCCCAGAAAAACCTTTAGAAATCAACCTCAAACATGTGTTAAYGATTAACTTCAATGCTTCCATAATAAACCATTCATTTGTGTTTTTAAAACCTTAAAATCCATATTTTTCAATGGTTAAAAATCACTTTGAATAGGTATAATAAATCCGAAAATATCATAATTAACGTATATTTTCGTGCCAAATATTTTTGAATAATTTTAATAACAAAACATATTTTGTAACAAAACATACTGTATATATAATATTCATACCAATTTTCGTAAATTATTGATGAACATAAAAATTTGGAAAAATCAGAAATCGAATCTGCAACCCGAAAACTGTCAATTCGAAAACCAWTTTTTTTTAAAATAGTAAACATGCTTGGAAAATTCTGAAAAACATACATAAGGTGTATTATTGTGTGGTGATCACTCGGTTAAAATTTCGTAGATTATTGACGAGTAGAAAACTAAATAAAAATCAAACAATAAAGCTGACAGATTACTCAAAACATGAAAAACCCCAATTAAAACCCTAATTTTACAATTCAATAAATTTGAAGTTTTCAATCAAAACTAATCATCATAAAACTCATAAACTTTGCAAAATTCATAGAAAATTATACTCAAAGCATTAGTATAAACAATTGGATTATAAAAATTGCAAGGTTTAAAACAAGAATTAAAACTCTAAAACAAGGAAGGAAAGAGGGGAGAGAGGACCGACATTCGGTGGTTGGGCTGGTGGCGGTGACCGGTGACAGCAGCCCGCGGTGGCAGCAAGGGAGCAAGCTACACGGCAGCAGCTGTTCTCTCTCTCACTCTTTCTCTCCTTTTCTTTTTTTTTGTTTAAAATGCAAAAGAGGCGTGAAAAGGGAGTAGGGAAAGGTTTAAAACCTTTGTTTTTTTTCTTATTTAAGTATCTAGCTAGGTTTAATTTTAAAATATTTTATTTTATTTTTTTTGGATAAAGATGAATAAGATAGATTTTCTATCGCAAAATACAATTTGAATTGAAAAAAATGAATTTAAATAAAAATATATCTTTTTTTTATCATACAATATAATTTAACGAAAATAATAGCATTCAAATGAAATATATATCTTTTTATAATATAAATCGTAATATATTTATAATAAAATATATTTAGAAATATTAAAAAATTACGGGGGATTACTTTTTTAGCTTAATTTCTCCTCATTCCTATTCTTGTGCTCATAATTGCAAGTTTTATGTGTGGTTACAGGTTGCCATGATGTGAATTTTCTAGGTTTGTGTGTGATTACAAGTTGGCATGCTTAGATCTTGCAAGGGCTGTTCTTAAGAGGTTTTTTTTATACCCTAACATCTTCTTTAAGCCATATCTTTATGAAAACTTTGACCTTGCTGGTGAGACTTTTTGCATTGGAATGTAGATTCCGTGAGCTTTCCAAAAATATATTATATGCTGCATGCTAACCACGAGTGCGAAGTTATGGTRGTTCGAATTTGGGCCTCTTGAACTAGAGCCTGAAGACATCACACGCTCAACCTTTGGCTCGCACACGCCACAACTAGCCAAGAACACCTAGCAGGTAGAAACTATGGAGCATGCACTCCACCTAGGGTTAGCACGCGCCACCTGAGGCCGCATGCGCCTCGCACGCTCCCCACACAAGCAACTTCCAACCTACTTTTCCAAAGAGTTTGGCACGTTCTTGCCACACGCGCCAAGACTTCCCGGACGTGCCACTGCCTACCTGCACACACCACGTACTGCCTYCACACGCCACTGCCCTCCCCCTYCACGCGCCACRTGCAATTGCCAAAATAGAAAGTTTGGCACGTGCTTTCCACGCGCCACTCGTCCTCCCCCTGCATGCTCTAGGTTCATTMACTYGCGTTGACTGGGCATTGACCGACCTTTGACTTTGACTTTTGGACCAAGCTTATGGTGATTTTGGCACATGTGATATTAGTAATGGCATACTTGTAATTATTTAGAAGACTTGTAATAGTGTGGTATTAATAGGATTGTGAGGGTAGAGAACAACTAGTTAAGTTTTACATTTGTTTTAGATTACAATTTTCCTAATTTTTCTTTCAATATTAATCATCTTCTCCATTTTACAATTTCCATTAGAGTAGAGGAGAGAGAAAACTCCATCAGTGTTCTTCTTTTCTTTGCTTGTAGATTCTCCAATTCTTGTCTAAATTTTGCAAATCTTATATCAAATTCATTCAWATTTTCGAGGTGAGTTCAATGTTAGCATAATTTTTAGTTTCATGTATGTTTATAGTTATTGAGTCCAAACTGTTTTATGGATTGAAATATGAAAGCCCCCACAAACATTTAAAGGATTATGAGCGTTTTTTTGACACAATCAAAACAACTGGGGCAACTCAAGAGTTTTTGACACTCAAGTTGTTTGAGTTTTCCTTGGCAGGTAAAGCCAAGCAGTGGTAAGAGAAGTAAGTAAGTCAAGATTCTTTAACGTCATGGGATGAGGTCACAAAAGCCTTCTTGCAAAAAAAAAAAAAAAAACAAAACAAAATCGATAAGAAGAAGACCTTTGAGCTCCGAGCTAAAATCTAAGGGTTCAAGAAAAACTGTGATGAAACTTTAGGAGAGGCTTGGGACTATTTCCAAGAGTAACAAAGGCAATTCCCTCACCATGGCATTCCCAAATGTTACTCTTTCAAACTTTCTATATGGGTCTCACAGATTCTTTAAAGACAAGATTTCATGCCGGAGAGGGTGGTCCAATCATGAATATAATCGAAATGAGGATGAAATAAAGGGGATAATTTAGGATGTGATTGATAATTTCACAAATTGGCAAGATGGKGAAACTAAGCAAGAGAAAGTAAATGCGCTAGCAAGTGGAGAAGTGGTGCAGTAACTTTTAGAGGGTATCATATCCATTATTGAGACGAGCCTTGAGAGAGAGAGAGAGAGAGAGATGGAATCTCCTCCTCTCAAGCCCCTCAACCCTACCAAGCCATGGAAGGTGACCCTCAACTCTCTTATTGTAATATGCTTAATGACAATATCTCTTGTGAAAATTGGGGTTCCTATGATCATGATGTCTATAGTTGTTATATGGCTAATGCTTCCTGTGTTGAAACCGGATATGAGGATGTGAGTTATGCGTATGGTTATGAGCATTGTAACGCCATGAACAGATTTGGTGCATGACCAAACAATGGCTTTGTTAAACCCCAATGATATGTGTTGAGTTCTAAATATATACTTTCATCACCAAACTAGTAGGTTTGACCCCTATAACCAAGGCAATTCTATGATGTATGTAATCAATTCTAATGTGGATGCCTATGGTTACAAAAACCAAACACCACTAGCCCAATAGAATTTTGGATATCAAAACCAAGGTTGTAGACACCTAAACATGTCTCCCKAAATTGAATAGCCAGAGAGGAAAAGTACGACATCTCGAAATAGATTTGATTCCGGAAGTTGCAAAAAAATCCATAAAACACATCCATTTGCACAAGTTCAGGAAAAGTAGAATTTGAAAACATATGCCGAGAGCTCAATAATAGGGGGGGAAATTTTTCCTAATTATTTTCTATTTTTAGAATTCTTATCTAAAAATGATTTTTGAACTATTCTAAAGGTCTTTCTAGATTCATTTATTTATTATCTCTGCATTTATTATTTTGCCAATATTTTTAAATCTTTTTTCTGATTTTTCTATGATTTTTACAAGTTGTCAAAACAAATTTCTAAAATAAAATAAATTCAAAAATTCGGATTTCTTCGAAATATTTTAATTAATCTTGTCACCAAGTTTATCAAAAGTGTAAGTTTAATTCAAATTCAATTCAGATGTTCAAAACAACAATATTAAATTCCGAATGAAAATAGTAAAAATAAAAATTAATGCACAATTGTTGACAGTGCCAAGCCATTCACCTACATAAACCAGTCTGGTTGTGGGTGTAATATTACCTGTACATGCTCTATACTATTGCACTATATTTTTCTTGCGATATTCTCCTATCCTTAGTATATATTGGTCTCTTATTCAATACCGTGGATATTACTAGCAATATCATCGCGTGTGCGTTTTAGTGATCTATCATGTATTCGTGACTTTTGTTTCCTAGTATATAGTTTCCCATCGAACTCCTCGTAGATTACTCGATGCTTTCGGGTCTGCCTTATCAACTCGGAACTCACTTCAACAATAAATTCATCCTGATCTCAGGAGATCTCAAAAATCTCCACGAATCTCTCATCTCTCTCTTTCTCCTCTCTCTTCTCTCTCACTACACATCAGCAGCACACATCACACAGACACAACAGTCGCAATCACGCACACTCCATATCATACATCACATACACATCCACATCACCACACACACACACACTAACGACAAACACACACCACACCACACTATCACACTAATACACACACACACTACTCCACACACACCACAGTCACACACACACACACACATGGTTCTTCAATACTCTACTAGTTCTGTTCTCGAGTATCGGTTCTTCTATGCTAATCTTTAGTCACAAATTTCTTTCAATGGTTTGAGTGTAATTTGCCAGGGACAATTACGCTCACCTCATGTCTAGAGCTATTTAGTCTTCTCTTAATTTGTAACTATACCTCTAGTATTTACTTCTATGATATCTTGTCATAGCACTCGCCTTTTCGTTGTTATCTTTTGCAGCTGTGAAGATTCATATTCTTTTTAATTTGATGTCGTATTCTTCTTGTCGATCCTCTTATAGATTGTTTCTTAATAGGGTTTTCACTTTGTTTGCTCGCTTTTTCTAGTTCTTTAACACTTCATATTACAAATGTTGTGCGTTTCAAGTCCTCAAGGGTGGTTGTCTGTTCTGTGTTCTAGACAGGCACCCTTGTTTCTCATTTCTGTCCTTCATATCTTGTTTACCTCTTCTCTGTGTAATCGCTGGAGATAAGCTGCCTTTCATCATCTTTTTTTACACTTCTTCTCTTAAATATTCGTGTCTGTTCTATGCCATAATCATTCTGCACACTTGAATTCGCATGTTGAGTATTCTTTCTTTGCCAAGTAAATTCTCTATGTTCCTCTTCTGTGGTAATTTATCTATAGATATCAATTTGTCTGTTAATTACGACTTGAGTCTATATACGAGTTTAACATTTCATTCTGTTCCGATTCAGTTTGATGCACTTTGAGTTAGTTTGCTATCAATTTAACACAATAACACCTTGTCATTTTTCTGTTGACGTATTTGTATGTGTTGCACAGTCCGGTTTTAGATTATCATGGTTTTTGCTTTATGCTTCCCGCAGTTTTCTTCATTTAGGCTTCGCGCTCTTTGCTTGCTTCAGCTCCATATTGCCCGCTCCTTGTTGCACGACTTAGTTCCCTCCATATCGTAACAGTAAATGAACCGTGGGCGCACTACCCTCCGCTGCTCTGGCTCGATTTCTGCCTCTTATCACCTCCTACTCGCATTTTCTGGTTATGCCGTTCTCTGGTCGTACGTCTGGAAGTTCCGCACATTTTTGCCTGTCTTTCGCGCGTTTCCTAGCCCGAGCCTTGGTCCACTCTATCCTGGTATCTAATTTGTCTGTCGATCCTTGCCGGTCAACTTCTCAACCTCTTCATCCCATGCGCTCTCTTTATCCCGCTCCTGTTGTCCCTCTTGCCCTTCTATACCACTTTCGTTCCCATGTTTCCATGGCTCTGCGCGCGTTATCGTCGCTCAAATATCGAGTTGTAACTTTGTTTCTAGACTGTTCTGACAAGTCTTACTGACTCGTCTGTTGGGTATTATATTTTGCTTAAGGAAACTATGAGTCTTCTTAAGCTACTAGTTTAACTTGCTATTTAATTTGAGTTTGTTACTATCTTTTTCAGATTGAAAATCAATTGTTAATGAGTTGTACAGTATGTTCAGTTGGTATAACATCTGAAATAGAATAGCATAGATTTCACATTTTGCCGAATTTTCCTTTAGTGTTCTCTGAACTAAATTTTATTTTTCATTTCTTTTTTCTAGTTTTCAGGAGTATTGCAAGGGTTGGTAAGAACAAGAATATATCAAAAAATCAATCTTTCAATGTCAAGTCATTCTGTAACGTCTCTATATATTTTTCTAATCTATAATGTTTCTCGAGTGCGGTCTATCTCAGCGTTCAATTCCATAGTCTAGCAAATTTGTCTTGAGATTTTTAACTTTGTACTCATCTCATGTTTTTTACGATAAATTTCACAACTCTATTTTTTCTGGTGTGCTATTATTGCTTTCTAATTGTTATTTTCTTTGTATCAGATAGATATACTTCTTAAGTGTTGCTCTTCATCTTTGTTACAGGTGTTAATTTGTTAGCACTTAGCGAATTACCTAACCTTATAATTGTTGGTTTATGTTGCTCCTTGTATGGCTATTTCATGCTTGTCTTGTATTTTGGTTGCTCTTTCAATTCTCCTACAATGTTGTTGTAGTTTTCAGTTTCACCTGATGCTTAGATTATGCTTCAGGCGGACAATTAATCAATTGATCCCCAATATATGATCTATTCATCTGTCAACTATCTTGTTCCAATATGTTGGTTGTTACTTCTGGATATCTTCTTCTCTACTCGTACACCTCTTCGATCACTTTATGCGTATTCACAGATCATTTCCATCGAAGTGTCTTTAGTAGTTATTATATATTTGATTGACTTTCTTGATTGAGAGTTGTGATGTATCAAGATTGGTATGACATCATCGTATTTCTATTTAGTGCCATATTGAGATTGATGACTCTATGATTGCCTAATTAGATGCTTCTTTTACCTGAGATGAGGAGAGAATGTTGCCTTTCAAATTGCAATCATTGATGTGTTTTTTAGGTATTGATTATATTAATATGATCTGTTACTATTCTTAGGCGTCTAAAGGACTACTTAATACTACAGTCACACTTAGAAAACCCCCATATCTCAGTCTCAATTTTTCCACCAAAATATTAACCTCCCTAATTAGACTAATTATGTCACATAAAAGGTTGTTCCAATCAATTAAAACTATTTAGCAAATAGTTGAAATATAACAATACCAAACAATAATAGAAATAAACAAACAGATAATAACTAATATAATATAACATAATAGTAATACTAATAGATTTTAACAATCAACAACAACAACAACGAACCAACAACTAACAACCAACAACAAACAACACAACACACAACAACACACACAACAACAACGACAACAACAACAACAACAACACAGACAACAACAACGGCACAAGACAACCGACATAACTAGACAACTACACAAACAACACACCCTTAAACTACAATACTAGCCAACCAACAGACTAACAACCACAATCACAACTGACAACAACAACCGACACGACAACCACACTACACGACAACAAACGGACAACCGACAACGACAACGACAACGACAAACGACACGACAACGGACAACGATCAACGACTAACGACAATCAACAACGACTGACGACAACAACAACGAACACGACACGACATACAACACAACAAACAACAATTTAACAACAACGACGACGCACAACAACAACAACCAACAACACGACGACACAACCTACAACAACAACAACAACAACAACACCAACAACATACACCAACACAACAACAACACAACACAAACAACAACAATCAACACAACCAACTAAACAACACAACAACAATCAACAACACAACAAACACAACAACACACAACAAACAACAACAACACATACAACAACAATCAACAACAACAACAACAACTAACAACAACAACAACAACCAAACAAAACAACAACAACAACAAACAGACAACAACACAACAACAACAACAACAAACAACAACAACAATCAACTAACAACACAACAACAAAACACAAACAACACAACAAACAACAAAACAAATCCAACAACAACAACAACAAAAACAAAACAACTACAACACAAACAACACAACAACACAACAACAACAACACATACAACACAACAAACAACTAACAACAACAACAACAACAACACATATTAATAATAATCATAAGTTAACTAAAAAAGAGCTAGACTTAGAGAGACATTACTTAAAAGTACATAAAAATTAAAATATCATTGTAGAAATAATTAGGTATACAATCCTACCCTACTTATAAAAGTTTCGTCCTCGAAACGTACCTAAAGGGAAAGTAAGATAACAGAATGAGACAATAAGACATCATTACAATTACTCGCACAAACAAGCGTATACTTCTGTCGCATTAGACACCCGGTTTCCCATTGGCCTTCTTCTCACATCTAGCTTACACCACACACCTTCACCAATGCACTCCTTTCTTCTCATTGGGCACAGCACCCGCGATCCGAATTTTTACTGGCTTCTCCCTCAAAGTCAAATTAGGTTCGATCTCCACAATTCCTACGTAAGTTATAAACATGGAAGACCCGATAACGCCGTTCTAACTGGAGATCATGGAACACTTTATGAACCTTAGATAGGCTCGACGCAAGGTCAACTATACGCACTTCACCATATCCCTCTCAAGAATCTCATAAGGACCCACATACTTAGGCCTGAGCTTGCCCTTCACACCAAACGTCGACATAACCCTTCATTGGTGACCCTTCCAAAAGCACCTTATCACCCACATTAAAAATGCAATAGCTCTTACCCAATCAGCATAACTTCTGTCGATCCGTGGCAGCTTCATCTTTGAGCTGAATGACCTACTTCTCCACTGTACGCTGGTATATAGCTCGGTCTTCCCAAACACCACACTATCACTTATGTCACCAAAAAGTAGACTATTGACATTCCTGCCATATAAGACTCATAGATCCATTGGATACTTGAATGTAGTTTTAAGAGTAACTCTACCAAACTTAAGGACCTTCACCCATAGCCTGAAATCTAGGCACAAGTCACCAGTGGTCTTTCCATATTCTCTGAATTTTCTCTCTGTTGCCCTATCAGTCTGGGCAAAACGCGTATACTTTATCTTTCAACTTTACCAAATCCTTTTCCTTGCAATAGACAAAAATGAGATAAGAACCTGGATCTCATCAGACAAATACTTCCCTAGCACACCAGTACTTATGATTCTCATTGCGTAATTAGCCTCCCATTTTGCTCATTGTACCAAGTCTCTTCATAGGAATAATCTGCAATTTGGTGAAGCGTTCAACTACACCACACCGATTCAACCACCACCTAACATTAAATCCTTCCACAAAAGTCTATGAACAGAGTTCAAAAACTTCCATTGTTTTGTAATAAAGTGTTAACAATAACCACTCGACTCATGAGCTCATTTTACCTTCTACAACTAAACATTGGCAAACAAATCTCAGCACGTCGCTTTTTATACCATCGCATCCAAAAACTCATCTTATATGTACATCTTCGAGCCTCGGATGCACGAATAGAGAGTTTTATGATTCCTTTCATGATTCCATTCTCAAAACGTAACATTAGTCACACACCATACATTTTCAACCTCAATCCCATTCTCTGAGGAAAAGGAATCATTCTCTGGTTGCCTTTGACTTAGCAGTTCTTCATATTTTCTGCTTTCAGTATCGTTTATTTTTTTTTCCTTAACTCTTAATTTATAATATCAGCTCAATCAACTCATTACACTTAGACGAGCTCTTACCCCACCTAAGGAACCACTTTAATTCCTTCTTGCGAATTCCTCACCATAATTCCTTGAGAAGACCCGCATAAAGCAGCAATGATCTTCCGACTTGCGTTTGTATGTATGTGTCGTTTATTCTGTTCTTCTCGCTGTTTCTGCGTTCGCATTATCTACGAGTGTGTTCTCTGGTGATATGCTGCTAGTTATCTTAATCTTTCTTCCTCGTCTAGTTTTGTGGTTCTCGATTCTAGCCTGCTAGATGGAGGTTCTCTGGGGCTAGTCCATACGGTTCGGCGATTTTTTCCGACTTCAATGTCATCTATGCACCTTATTGCTTTCCCTCCTTTGTTCTTCCAATCAAATCATTATCCTTGAAAAGCTCGAGCCTTAGCCCACTACGCAATTCAATCTGTCAGTGGAAATGTACTTACTGGCTTTTTATGACTGTATAATGTCAGTCATCACCATCACATATAATCTGTCGTCAAATCTTTATGCATAACACCACTCAGCAATCTCCTAAGTCTCATGCGCTGATCGAAATCCCTCTTATAAACCTTCATATCCTGAAGCATAGGCACAACACTACCTTAGCTCATCGCTCGAAGCCCAACCTTTCTCGATGCATCACTGAACACTTCTCATACTTTTCTCCATTCTTAGTTGTAATGGCTAGACGAGGCAGCAGTTGAGCTTCTCTGATCGCAGCATTACTAAATAACCTGACTTGACTATCTTCCGACCAGTCGATACTTTCTGTCCTTCTACATCAAGACTTCTATTAGATTTGGCTGTCTTCGTCCAGCAATAATAAAATATGCACTACAACTATGACTAAGTATACGCGCAATCATCAAGGATTGCTTCAAACTGTCATCTACATTGAGACTTGGTTCCATCTCAAAACGGCCTTGATCTTTCTAATCAATCCTTCATCCTTGCTATACTACATGTCATTAGAAAGCCACTTCTCTATAGCATAATTCACACTCTTGAAACTTGCAAACCATTCTGCTTCTCTGAGATGCTAACACCTTCTGCTACGTAGTTAGTCATCCTCTCATCCTCTAGTAAGTTAACAACTATATAAGATTCTGTCATAAACATATTACTACACATCGGCTATATAATCTCATGGAAGACTCTATTCATCTTAATCCGTGTATGAAGCACATACGCGCTCTTGATTATCCAAATTTCTGATTCACTACATTTCGAAACATATCTTAGTCCAGATACGCCCGTCTTTCTTGTATCATCTTTCTCATAGATCTGTTGATAACCAGACCGATGAGTATTCATTTAGAGAACACCACCTTCAATTTTGATCATAAATAATCCCTTCTAATCATGCTCAAGGCAACTTATTCTTGATAGTCACTTGTCAGCTCACTCATAACCAGCCTGCTGACTCCATCCTCTCTTCTACGAAAATAATTGCAACACCCAGAAACACTTAGCCTTTGAACCAACAACAAGAAAATTGCTTTTCTGCCACCACATCTACCGACCAATATTTTGTCAATAACCCTATGTACTTCCTTTTTTCCCACTTTCTCTATCGAAAATTGGTCGTGTATAATGCCTCGTTGTCACATCACAATGTCGTCGTAACTCCAAAAATTATTCCGATCCGAATTCTCATCGAGTAATGTTTAGCGATCTCTCTTATTTAAGTACTTATCCTCCGCCAATCCTACATCCGTACCATTTTTCGAGATAATAATGTGGCTTTACGCGACCGATAATTTCATCTTTAAATACCTTTCCCTCCAAAAAATGGCTGAAGTTCGCTTTTGAGTTAGGTTTACTGACCGATTAATCGGTCGGTATACTGCCTTTTTTTTGTAAATTCAATACTATGGCATTACCACTAATTCTTCGGCCCCTCGAATATGTGTTTAATAAATATATTGGTATCCGACCGATATCTCTAATATGTATTTATTATATTATTTTTACCAACCATAATCGGTCTAATTTGCACTTCTAAACATAACATAAATGTCATTTAAAACCAGTCTTGCATCTGGTTCCATGTCTAATCATTATCAGAAAGCAAAATGCTCATATCTAATTTCTTTAACATCGTATTTATCTCTTTATTCCACTGGTTACTCTTTTCTATAGAAAAATAATCGAATACTAAGAAATTTAGCTATTTTATGCAAAAATGAAATACAACCTATTTTGGGGATTGCATCTATAATCGTGTTGCTAATCAGATGTACCTTCGTGATACATAATTCTCATATTTAAAGTAACAAGATAACTCACGCTCACAGACTTATACATTTCATCAGCTCTCTCAATAGGGCTATCCTGCACAAATTTTCTTCTAACATATTGTTGTTGTTCTTGTGTTTCAATACCAAACAAGCATTAGAGCAATTAGCAATTGCAAACAGCTATCTGAATGGGTTGAATCATCAATTTTTAAAATTTGATTACTGTACATAACAACATAAGACCACACAACTAGCGCCTTATATTGCTTCTATTTACAATTGCAGAAAAAGTGTACATAACAAAATATAACCAATAAGCCATTTCTAAACAACCCACAACTCAAAACAAGCCATTTCCATTTGAACTCCTCCCTTCTCACATTTGTATCCATCACTTGCACACAGACCAGGGCCTCAACCAAAAATCTCCTTCCACCAAAATAAGTCTATCTCTTGCTTTTATGTACCATACATGACATAAGTTTCTTACCCATATATCTGATGGGAGGGTATGAGAAAACAAGAAGGAAAAAAATGCTTGTCCTAATTCTGGATGTGGTACTTCAGCCTGCCATGGTAGCAATGCTAGTTTAACGAAGAACATTCTAACAAAATAGACACTTTCCATTCAATTTATAATCCCTAATTKAAACACCCAAAAAACAAGAAAAAGAAAACCAACAATCCCTAATTTAATCACTGGATCTAAACGAGTACAAATAAACCCTAATTCAATGGCTAGATCTAATCGAGTACAAATAAACCGAAATACACAAACAAAAACCTAAATTTATAGTTCTAAAAACCATAGATCTATTRGAAMGTGGTTTTAAGGAAAAAAACCKAAAAAATCAGCTTTAATTACAAGATAACACAAATATAAGAAGGCTTGAATAGAAGATGATACCAGAATTAGAGTTGGAAAGCGAGGTCCTCTTTTTGGAAATAGTGAAGAACGTAAGGAGTGATGCGGATGACGGTGACCCAAGCTCCGAACATCAAACCGTGGGAAC
>SNQN01003346.1:39722-52925 GCA_008642245.1 Bassia scoparia | reverse complement strand
CACACACTCTCTCAACGCTCTAACCCTAGATCTAACTCCAAAGTTCACTCGTCAGTTGTTCTACCGTTCTGTTGGCTGCTCGTCGCTTGTTCTGTCGCTCTGCTCGTCGGTGGTCGGCGCCTCTGAGGACGTCGCGGACTCGTGGTTCTGCCGCTCTGCTAGCTGCTTCACTGCTTCGTGGGAACTCTCAAATGGCGAAATCTCAGCAATTCTTGTCATGAACTGAGATTTCAAGTTATAAGCTCATGATATAGTAATCTGATTTTGAAAGATCATGTAAGATTGGATTGATACTTTTCAAGTTTATATGATTGGATAGCTAAATATGAGTTAGTTTGGTTATACTAAGTGAATAATGTTTGTTCTTTGGCCAAAAWTTTTCAAGCTGTCATGATAGTTTAATTAGTTTGACATATATTTAGCAGTGAMACATTGGGCATAAATCATGTTTTCAGTGAGCTTTATTTTTYTTAGCATGATATATACTATTGTTTACCTCTCATCTTGCTTTAATCATTATGTGGTTCTTTCTATTTGTATGACTCTTCTTAATGATATGCTAAAATTATTGACCTTGAGTTATTATCATATTTTCACTACTATATACGAGTAATACTTTGATGAGCCTTTATATAGTACTTAAGTAATATATCTCTTAGAAAAGTTAGAACATTATTATAAGACAGTAGCGTTGCATAGACTGTCYTTTTCTWATCTTTGTCATAATTAAGAATGGATGCATATTATAAACTTCCTAGAATAACAATAAACTTAAAGCAACTTAACCAAGAATGAGAACTAATTGGTATGATGAGAACCTTTGGTTCTGATATGCCATCTAAAAATCTGACTTTTATCTAGTATCCTTTATTTCTTAAAAGAGTCAATAAGAATCTGATTTTGTAGTGTTATACTCTTATGCTTGTATATGTAGTACTATATYAGGAAGTAAGAAGTAAAAAMATAGAAAATAAAGATAAGCTTCAATATATGACTATTTCACATCCTAAAATGGCCTTGTTATGTCTAAACGAGTGCAATCAATCCCTAGGTAGCTTAAATGAGTGTTTTAGGACATGATCGAGCTTTAAAACCATGTAATAGGAAGAAATTTTATAAGTTAGGCGCGAAAACCCATACATTATTTTTGAGGATTAGAGTAGTTGAGTAAAATTGTAGTGTTATATCTTATTTAAAATAATAGAATGTTCTTTCATGTTTAAAAAAAAAATGTTATAATTAACTTTTTTTTTCTTGTTGTAAGGAGTAGATGGGAAGATCGGCGGCCTACAACGATAATGAAATAAATCAGGTTCCAGAACAATGGGCAAAATATGTTAGAACAACAATATTATTGAAGTGAAATTTCGTATGTACGTACTAGAATGCCTATTATTATCCATGCTTTGTATTACGTCAATGAATTATTTTGTGTCGACTTTGACATATGTATGGATACTTGAATTCAAGATTGATATATATAAATTCATTGTGCGACAACTGCACTTGTTTTGGAAATATGTTGTAYGTTTATTTTATTTTCAGGGATTCAAGTCTAAGTAATTCAGTTAGTTTTAGGGAAGATTATGGCGTAATTTTTGTAGATTTGATTGCATGTATATGGTTTATTTGTATTGGAGGTGCTAAGGTGATATATGTATTAAAAAGAGGTTGTATACTAGCAGGTGGTTGTCATAGGGCAGGTTTGTGACACGATATGATATTAAAAAAAAACTCTAGTATTTGTAACGGGCAAGTGCAAGTTTGTTACAAATAAGTGAGTATTTGTAACGGGTAGAAGTATGTGTTTGTTACAAATAAAAAGTTATTTGTAACGGACATATAATTACGCCCGTTACAAATACTTACTTATTTGTAACAAACATATGTTCTGCCTGTTACAAATAAAGTACTTATTTGTAACGGGCACTATGCCCGTTACAAATAACCAGTTATTTGTAACGCCTGCAATTGTAACGGACATGTCCGTTACAAATAACCTATTTTTGCCTGTTACAAATAGCAATTTTTCCACTAGTGCCATGACCCTTGTTGAGCTGTACCAAAAATTGGCTGACTTCGTTGAGGAAGACGTGGAGACTTTCACTCTAATGTACGACTCTAAAGATCTTCGCAGGTCTCAACGTACCATTGGCGAGTCACCTTTAGTAAACGGCGCTGATGTCTACTGCAGGAACAAGGAGAGAGAGGAATCTGATGACATTTCGACTTTAGACCGCTAGGTAGCCGTCGCAACCACCAACGGTGAAGCAAAGACACCGAAGTTATTATTATTCACGTTGGAAATTAAGTTTTATGTTTAGGTAGGAAATTGGTGATGTCAAGTGTACTTTTGTTTTTGAACTACAGGCCCAATATTTATATTTTGGATTACAGGCCCAATGTTTACTGTTAGGAATGCGTATGGTCATGTTTGGGCTTCCTTTTGGACAATTGCTCTTGAAGCCCAAATGTAACCCTACGATTATTAGACAATGAGGCCTTCTTTTGGAATTAAATAGGATGTATTGGATGCCTTATTTGTGGGCCTTCTATCAATGGACGTCGCCTTTTATCCATAACTTTGTTGTCCTAAACAAGACACATCAAGTGTCATAAACTAATAATTCATGATTATTCTAATGAAGCAAATCGAAAATATATGAAAGAAATTTCACAATAACCCACACTTCCACATAGGGGTGTTCAAATCGGATAATCCGATCCGATCCGATCCGAAAATCCGGATATCCGAAATTTTCGGATCGGGGAAATACCGATCCGAATCCGATCCGAAAATTTTCGGATATCCGATCCGAAATATCCGAACTATTATTTTCCGATCCGAATCCGATCCGATATCCGAAATTTCGGATCGGATATCCGAAATTTCGGATCGGATCAATCGGATCGCGAATCAAATGTATATATTTTTACCTATTTTTCTTTTATTTTTCCATATTAAATTATTTTTTAATAAAAAAATCGGATATTTCGGATATCCGAAATATCCGAAAGTGTAAAAATTCCGATCCGAATCCGATCCGAAAATCTGATATATCCGGATTTTCGGATCGGGGAAATACCGATCCGAATCCGATCCGAAAATCTGATATATCCGGATTTTCGGATCGGGGAAATACCGATCCGAATCCGATCCGAAAATTTTCGAATATCCGATCCAAAATATCTGAACTATTATTTTCCGATCCGAATCCGATCCGATATCCGAAATTTCGGATCGGATATCCGAAATTTCGGATCGGATCAATCGGATCGCGAATCAAATGTATATATTTTTACCTATTTTTCTTTTATTTTTCCATATTAAAATATTTTTTAATAAAAAAATCGGATATTTCGGATATCCGAAATATCCGAAAGTGTAAAAATTCCGATCCGAATCCGATCCGAAAATTTTCGGATATCCGATCCGAAATATCCGAAACCTTAAAAACCGGATCGGATATCCGATTTTTCGGATCGGATCAAGCGGGTCACGGATCGGATTGATCGGATCGGATATTTTTGAACACCCCTACTTCCACACACACACTCAGCAACAATTGCTACAACGCATTAAAATAGACAACTACAAACCTATAATAGTTATGATTATTACAACCAAAATACAAACGATACCAAGGAAACAATTACAATAAAAAATAACAATTAAATTTACTAAACAAATAATAAAATCAACGAACTGCCAATCTACGACATCTCTTCAACTTCAGCATCTGGCGGTAGATCAATATCTCGTGCGTCTAGGGGATGATTTTCCCCGTATGCAACATCAAGAACCTGCGACAAACCAAAATTAGACTTCACACTTTGACCATGTACTATGCATAAACATAACCATGCATAAACACCCACCCCGACATAACCAAAGTCACCATCAGATATGGACCTGTCCGCCTCACAAGCCTTGTTTATTTCTTCATCACTCCACACCTTTACCCTAGGTACAATTCCCCATTGAATGGGCTTTCGGTCGAGCCGATCTAGGTATAAAATCTGACAAACACTCAAAACCATTGTTAAAACATCAATTACAATAATCATGCAGTAGTAGCAAATGAAACAGATAATATTTACTAACCGCAACAAACAACGAGCAGCCACCACACCCACCAGCAAAACCATCGCGATAAAACCGCTTACCGAACCAGCACACACTTCCCATCAACTTTGTCAGCACAAACTCACACCAATTATATCTACGTGTTTGTTCTGCACATCCCAACACTGGTAACAAATCTTCCGGAACTCTGCTGCATTGGGTGGGGCATAACACTAACTCAAGTGATACCAAAAGGAACAAAAACTTGAACTCCGCCACTTCATAGGGCTGAAACACACGCTTAAGTCGATCAACAACATTTGGAGTAACACTTAAAAACTTCCGCTTTACATGACTCCGATTACTACCTCGGACATTATAGCGATTCTCCCCGTACTTTTCTACAAACTCCATTACTGTCTTCCTAATCACATCCGATTCAAATGTTGAAGGCAGGGATTTTTCTCCCTTTGGGAGACCTAAAATCCACCTCACTTGGTTACATGACAAACTATACCTCTTCCCGCCGACTAATAACATCTCATTCACCGGATCTATCCTAGTCATAAGCCAATAGCAGAGTGCCCTAGGTAAATGACGATCTACTAAATATAATAGTCCACCAAAACCCATTTCATTAACCCATCTCCTCCTATTAGCATCAAAACAACCACATATCCTACCAAATGTTTCTACGCGGCATATAATATTGGGTCTCTGCAACAATAAATTGCCCATGTATAATAAAATCAGTCAAGCCGATCCCACAATCACTTAAGAAACTCATGTATACAAAACGAACATCTTATGCAAGACTAATTAAAATCAACCAAATTCGATCTAACATGATAACAACAACTAACTGATACCTATGTACATCGTAACAAAAACACCAAATCTACATTGCAAACATCTATTTATAACAGCATGAATAACACTCTTTCATATATGAACACAAACACTGTAGGGAACAATTCACAATAGTTCACGAATACCAAATAAGCATACCCGTTGCCTCGAAGCTTTCCGGACCCGCAGCACTTCACCACTAGACTTCACTATCTCACCTTTGCTTGAAACATAGCCCTGATGCAAAACCAAACTCATCAACCCACTACTGAACTTACTTTACCAACTATCATCATAAAACATAACATCAAACTAACCTGATAAACACTCTCATTAACATGCTTTGTAACACCTCTGCGCTTCCTCCTTTTACCGGATGACGATCCTTCACCCACCTCAAAAATTACGTCCGGCAATGAAAATGGATAGTTCAAATCAATTCCATTGCAATGCGAGGCATGGGAGGCAGAATGATTAAGGTCTACCATGAACCAAAATCGCAGCATTGGGCCAAAATACACTAACCTACAGTAACCAAAAGGAAATTTAGCAACGACGACATGCAACTAGATGCGGCAACATGATAAGTCATTACATTAAATGGTTCAAAAAAATAACAACAACAAGAACTTCGAATCAACGAAAATTGGTAATCGAAAGACCAATTAAAACATCTACCATTTCCAGCTGCAATTATTTGAGCTGCTTATCCAATTCAATATATCAGAAATGCAATAAACATAACCCTAATTTCACGCGGAAATTCACCTATGATTTCGTACACAGATGTTAAACAATAAATTTCATTCGCCGGGAATTGTCGAGAATTTACCTGAAAAACACATCGTGAACGCCCCACATTTCAGTTCACCGACTACGTCAACTCCGGCTGACAAAACAAGAAGAGCTAACAGACCTTGCGAACTTAAAGAATTTGCAGATATTGCGAAGTTACAAAAACACTAAAGCTATGGGAGTAACCAGGGTTGGTTAAAAATAAAGTCTCCTAACTGCACCAATAAAAAATAAACGGGGTCAAACAACCAAATGACGGAGTCAACATTCTATGCATTAACGTTTTACAATAATACCCCCGATATGACCACAGATTATATCATACCCGATATGAACCAGCAATTTCCCCTAAAAAAATTCTCTGATGTGGCATGTAAAGCCACGTGTCGCGTCTTGTGTGGTCAAAGAAATCCAACTTGGCGTAGAACCTCGTGACACGTGGCAGAAGCCGAGAGGTAGTTGATCTRTAAACATTCAACCGAAAACCGGTTCAACACTGTAAAAGAAACAGCTTAAGCAAGCAAACAGGTAAAACGAGGCATAGAATGGTGACARGTGTCACACATCCGAGCCCCCAAGAGGTAAGGCAAAAGCCTATAAATACCCCTTGAGAGGCACCATTTTCAACACAACTTTTCACATATTTGAGAGCATTACTTCATACTTAAGCAAGTATAGAACTTATCTCTCTAACTTCTCTCTAAATAGCTTAGCATTTACTATTTTCCTCCTCCATTTAACTTACTTAGGCATCGGAGGGGAGATAATTCCGAAACGGATTATTCTCCTTCTTGCACGGTGCTAAGGGAAGAACGCGAGGAATCAATGCCAAGCCATTCCGAGTGAAAAATAACCAAATCAGCTCTCTGAAGTAGCCATAGAAAGGGAAGCCTCCACCCATCTCTCACCTGAAGCAGAGGAAATCTTGTAGCGTGCCAAGCGGGAATTTGCTACAACATTCTCCATATTAAAGAATTTTCCAATGTCTATTATGGTCCCGGGCCATTGGGTCTCGGGCAAATGTTCATTTTCGAAACTAGAAATGTTCATTTTCGAAAATAGAAATGTTCATTTTCCGAAAATATAAGTGTAAACACCAATCTTTGCTAAAATAAGAGATTCCACAGCAGGGCAGAACTATGAGCTCGTTGATGCTTACTCAGGATTCCACCAAATCCCTCTAAAGGAGGAAGACCAGACAAACAAGCCTTGTCACGACAATGGTTGTATTGTTACAAGGTGATGCCATTTGGCCTTAGGAATGCCCTCTGCAACCTTCCAAAGATGTGTAAACACCATCTTTGCTAAAAGCTTGGAAGGAACGTGGAAGCCTACATAGACGACATGATCATCAAAGCAAGAAAAAGGAGATCATGTCAGGACTTAAAGAGACCTTTGAACCCTCCGACACTTTGGTATGAAGCTGAATCCGAAAAAATGTGTTGTTTGGAGTTACTTCAGGAAAATTTTTGGTTTCTGGTTGATGAACGGGCATAGAGGCGAACCCGATAAGTCAAGGCAGTTCTAGAATATGCATCCGAAGGATGTCAAGGAGTACAGAAGCTAACGGGATGCTTGGCAGCGTTGGGAAGGTTTCTGTCAAAATCAGGGGACAGTGCCAATATTTCTTCCGACTATCAAAAAGCGTCAAATTGAATGGAGTGAGGAAGCCGAAGCGGCATTCCAAAAAACTCAAGAGACATCTTCACTCCCTTTCACGTCTGGTAAGCCCCCAGGAAGGTGAGACATTATATATGTATTTGTCGGTATCTGAGCATGCAGTTTCAGCAGTGTTGGTAGCTGAAAGATAGGGCACCCAATTGCCAGTCTATTTTGTAAGCCATGTTTTGCAAGCAGCAGAAATGTGCTATGCTACGGCTGAGAAGTTTGGGTTGGCTCTCATGATGGCAAGTAAGAAGCTTCGCCCCTACTTCGCAGCCCATAAGATCGTGATCTACACCGACCAGCCCATCAAACAACCGTTGACCAAGTTAGAATCATCAGGGAGAATGCTGAAATGGGCCATTGCGTTGAATGGTTTTAATCTTGAGTTTGAACCAAGGAAAGCCATCAAGGGTCAAGCCTTGGCAAATTTCATCGTGGAATTAACGAGACCCCCTCCAGTCGAGACATCAAGCGATGTTTGGACGTTTTTCGTGGATGGATCCTCCACTCAAAACGGGTGTAGGGCAGGGATCTTATTTAAATCTCCTGAAGGAGATACGTTTGAATATGCCATGAGGTTTAAGTTCCAGACGTCAAACAACGAGGCAGAATATGAAGCTTTGGTGGCCGGAATTCGAATGTGCAAAGCGGCTGGGGCACGAAAAATTAACGCCATGTCTGACTCTCAATTGGTGGTTAGCCAGGTAAATGGAGAATACGAGGCCAGAGATAAGAATATGATTCGCTACTTGGAGATGGTGAAAAAGGAAATGGAAGGCTTAGATCAATTTCATTTGGTACAAGTCCCTCGATCGGAAAACAATCAAGTCGACGCCTTATCCAAGTTAGCCAGCTCTGCAACCGGGGATTCCCCAAGGTCTGTCTTCTGGGAAGTGAAGGACCAAAGAAGTATAGACGAATTAAAGGAGGTTCACTTCATTGATCGAGGAAGCACTTGGATGGATGAAATCATCAACTACAAGCAGACAGGTTACTTCCTCTAGATCCGCAACGAGCGAAATATGTGAAGGCCCGAGACTCTTGGTTCGTTTACTTGAAGGGACAATTATACAAGAAGTCTATCTCTCATCCCCTTCTCAAGTGTATCACACCTGAGAAAGGGACAGAGGTTTTAGATGACATTCATCAAGGGCAATGCGGCTCTCATATTGGGGCACGGGCATTAGCAGAGAAAACTCTCCGTACTGGGTACTACTGGCTGTCATTACGGGGAGATGCCATGGAGCTTGTCAAGAAATGCTCCAAATGTCAAATTCATGGAAATCTCCATCAGAAACCAGCAAACCTCTTGTCTCCGGTCTTATCGCCCTTACCCTTTGCGAAATGGGGGGTYGACARATTGGGAKCRTTCCCTCAAGCCCCTYGACAAAAGAAATTTCTGATTGTGGCAGTGGATTATTTCACCAAATGGGTGGAGGCAGAGCCAATGAGGAACATCAAAGTCTCAGATGTGAAAGGATTCCTCTAGAAAAATATCATCACAAGATTTGGATTGCCGCAATCCATAGTGTTTGACAATGGGCCACAATTTGACTCTAATGTCCTCACCAACTGGCTATCAGACCAGGGCATAAGTGCACATTTTGCGTCAGTGGCCCATCCACAGGCCAACGGACAGGTAGAGTCGTTCAACAAAATCATTTAATTTGCAATGGAATCAAGAAGAAGTTGGACAATGCCAAGGGACTATGGTTTGAAGAGCTTTACAACGTATTATGGTCAATCAGGACCACCACGAAGAATTCTACGGGGGGAAACCCCCTTCACCCTGGTTTATGGGTCAGACGCTGTGCTTCCCATTGAAATGTATGAGCCTACGCTGCGAGTTATGCTTTATTCAGAAGAAGGAAATTGGGAAGCAATGCGGCATAATCTTGATTTGATACCTGAGGTCAGGGGCAACGCCCTATTGCATCAGCAGATTTATAAGCTCAGGATGTCCAGGGATTACAACAAAAGGGGTAAATCCACGACCTCTCAGCTGGGAGATTTTGGTTTTACGAAAGATGAACCGTGGTCGAGCAAAAGGAGAGGGCAACCTAACCCCAAACTGGGAAGGCCCTATAGGATTTGTGAGTGCTACGTGAGGGACTTACAAGTTAGAAGACGCAATCAACAACGTTTGTCTCACCTTGGAACACGAAATCTGAAAAAGTATTATGTTAGTCGCAAGTGTAAGCACATAGCAGAATTGCCAAGCGTTGTAATTTTTTGAAGTAGATTGAATGAAAGCTTCAATACTTTGAACTTCAAATGGTGTTGGTATCTATCAGGGCAAATTCCCTCCTTTTATATTCAAAGACCCAAAACGAGGGCACAAGACCCTCAAAAACGAGGGCACAAGCCTCAAAATAGGCGTATATTATTCCTACAAGTCTGAATACTTAGAAATATTACAGTCAAGGAATATATCTAATACACATAGCTTCAATAAGGTCACTAGTCTTAAGTAAAAATATTTACACTTGGAAGGCAAACGTTCTAAATCGCGTAAATTCATATACTTAAGTTTTTCAAGAAAATCTTGATTTACAAAGGGGCAATACCCAAAATTGCGAAGCAAACACCTTTTCATGGAAAGGCATAATATAATCTCTGCGAAGGGCAAGCGTTTTTCATTCTTGCGAAGGTAGGGTTAACTTGCGAAGGGGAAGTTTTCTCCTGCAAGAGCAAGGATTCCTAGTTGCTAAGGGCAGTTTTTCATCCTGCGAAAGAGTAGGGTTAACCTGGGCTGCGAAGGGCAAGGTCATTCATCTACAAAGAGTAGGAATATCTTAGCTTGCGAAGGGCAAAGTTTTATTCTGCGAAGAGTAGTAATGAAGGGCAAGTTCTTTCATTCCTGCCAAAGAGAGGTTCTTACTTGCGAAGGACAAGTCTTATTCTGCGAAGAGTACATTCTTAACTTGCGAAGGGCAAATCTTTACCTGCGTAAGGCAGGTAAAACTTTGAAGAAAAAGTCCACTCAATCTCCAGTTTAAGGCATCAGTATGATTGATTGACTTGACACCCTACTAGTCTCAAGTAATCAATTCTTGTCATTTAATAACTTAGAGATTTCGTGGAAAACACACACAATGAGTCAGGTGGAAGGTGCGAACGTACACTTCAGTGTATCCACCTATTTCTATCGCATGTTAAGGTTGCAACTAAACTGCGAAGGCATGTTTGTCTACTTGGTTTGATTATCTGCGAAGGGCACTAGATTTGTAAATCTTCCAACACTTAAGTTTGCAAAGACTTACAGGGGCAAGGGGATGATGCGAAGCAAGTAAAAGAAAAAGGAAAACATGGCAGATATATAAACATCAGCGAAGAGAGACAATAATATCAAAATGGCGAGTGCACCAATTGAATTAGATGCGAGCACATGTGGCTTCGCACAAATATATTTGATTACATCAAAAAATTTGCCTAAGTTTCAAAATTTCAAAATATTACAAGTGAGAGTGATGAATATACAAAATGATTGGTACAAGAGAAAGCAAAAAACAACGTCGGAAGGTTGGAGAAGAGCGAAAGCCTATTCCTCGTCGTCATCCTCAAATTGTAGATGAAGTTTGGTTGAGGTTTTCAGGCGAGGGAAGGAGCTTGTCGACGAGACACACTCTTCGACTAGTAGGCGCTCTTCGAGAACAGGGGTATCTTTAATTGGCATGAGCTCCCAGGACATCTGCATGGAGCTCTCATTTCCTTATTCCTTTCCTTCGATCTGTTACCCTTCGTCTCCACCTCTTCTTGCCAAAGCTTTGTGCTCCTATTGAAGGGTAGAAAGGCAGCGAGCAGAAGTCGAAGCAGCCTCCTTCGCTTTGCGAAGCTCCTTCCTCATACTTGCTTTCATCGGCTCTCAGCTTCGCCTGATTTCAGGTTAACCTACCTTCGGGTACTGCAAGCCGCGCAAAGCGAGCCTTCTCCTCCTCAGCAGACTTGGCCTTCTCAGTCTTGAGAGACTCAAGCTCATCCTTCGCCCTCTTGTATACTCGAAGGGCTTGGGAATAGCTTCGCTGAGTCTCAGCAAGCTCGTTCGACAATCTCCAGTTAGCTTCGGAGTTGTCCAAGGCGATGGCGGTAGTCTGTTGGGTGATGTAATCACTTGCCTCTTGATATAGTAGGTCTTTGTACTTCGCCTCTCTTTTGTAATGGCGAATAGTCTTCGCCAGTCCGTCTACCCTCACCATGGCCTGCGAAGGAAAATTCAAATGAAAAAGTTAAGTGATGCAGAAAGGAAATTGGAAGATTGAAATTTGACTAAGTGTTAAAAAATTATTACCTCCGCCAAGCATCCTTCGATGGCTCCAGCAGAGCCTTCGTCTAGACCTCGTAAAGTGTCTAGGTACTCCGAAGGAGCACACTTCACCATCTCCCTAAGCATCTTTCGCTTGTTCGGAGTTGGGAAGTTTTGCGAAGCTCTGAGGAATCGATCGTCCTCCTCATTGATCCAGGTCTCATCCTTCTCCTGGTCGTTCGCCAAGTCCTCCGCCCCAGTTGGATGCTTTTTGGTGAAGTGCCTCCTTAAGCCTTGATGAGGATCCTTGTCAGGCTTCGCAGTAGGAGCACGAGGGACCCTTGGAAATGGTGGAGAAACCAAGGGAGGGACGACGTTGTCGTCGTCGATATTAAACTTCGAGAAGTCAATATCTTCGACGCTTCCCACGTATTCATGGTGAGGGAAGAAGGTCTGTTGGAACTCAGCTTGTTGATGACTAGCAGCATCGTCGTCATTACCTTCGATGTCCACAAATTCTGCAAAGTTATTAGGACGAAGGTCAGGGTTCAGCTCGACAGTTTCTGAATCATCGCCTAAGTTTAAAGGGTATCTATTGGAACGAAGGGGAGTATCATGGGAACTCCTAGACCTTCGCCCATAGGTGTTAACATAATTTAAATGCTCACCAGTATCATCGTCGGCAAAGGGTACCTCCCGAATTGAAGGGGAGATACAGAAAGTGGCTTCTAGTGCTTCGACGAAGTACCAGCATCATGCGAAGAAGCTTTCCTCTTCGCACCAGCATGAGAATCGCTGGTTCTCCAAACCGGGGTCGCCGAAGCCCTCCCCACATCGCCAGGATCGTCGGAATCGACCCTCACCACCTTTGGCGAAGCCCCTTTGGTAGGGGTGTCCTTCGTGGATTTCTTACTGCGACCATCTCGTCGCTTGATCTTCAGGATCACTGTCGAAGGCTTGGGAAGATCCTAAAAACACAAAAAATTCATAAGTGTTAAACTCATAAAACAAAGAGATGAATACCTTCGCAACATTGACAAAAGGAATGTGCGAAGGAACACCATTGCATACACAACGTCTTCTCTTCGCACCAAAAGAAAGGGATCTGGAAAAACACGAAGGAAAACTTCAGTAGACACTGAGGAACACGTTCGCAAACCTCCCTTCAAAGGACAAGGGGGGAGTTGCGAACATACACTCCAGTGTACCTACCACTTTCCCTTCGCCAAATCATCCAGAGGAGACAAGAAGATCTGCGAAGAAAAAGTCAAGCGAACACTGAAGTGTACCTTCGCAAACATTCCCAATTATTTGAGGGAGTTGCGATTGTACACCTCAGTGTATACTGCAGTTTCCATTCGCCAAAAGGCATCAAGAAGGTGCGATTGAGTCCTTAAGAAGAACACTGAAGTGTACGTTCGCAGATACCTCCAACAACCTGAGGAACTTGCGAACGTACACCTCAGTGTACACTGCATTTTTTATTCGCCAACCATCATCAAGAAGTGAGAATGACCATTTAAGTACATGCTACGATGAACCTTCGCAACTCCCCAACAATGGCGAACGTGACTCTCTTGCTGGC
>SNQN01003346.1:16710-29619 GCA_008642245.1 Bassia scoparia | reverse complement strand
TCCACCATGTGGAACCCATCATACCACTTGCAATACACTCATGTGTATTAAAAAATGTAATTTTATTTGTTTCTCTCTCCAATCTAAATCTACTTGCCCCACTTGTCATATTATATTAGTTTCTATATTTTACACSCAAATAGTGTATGGTAGGAACTTGGAACGGAGGGAGTAGTAGCTTGTAAATAACTAGRAGCTTATAAAGTAGAGAAAATTGTTCATAGGCCAACCAAAGTGATTGATCAATTCAATCTAATCTGTTCATTCGATAGGGTTGAGCAGGACCAGGTACCCAGTCTATTTTGTGGGAATCGAAATCAGACACAGAACCGATCTGGTCCAAGAATCTGGAACTGAAATCGGACCCAACTCAATCGGTTCCTAGATTTGGGACGATTGAGTTGGGTCCGAGTTCGGGATTGAGTTCCCAGTTCGTATAATTTGTAAAATAATATAGCACTACTTTGTTAACTGTTTCTAGGATCGGGTACCCGATCCGTGCAATTTTAAAAATAATTTATTATACTTTGGTAATTACAATAATAAGCAATTTCACTTGAATAACTTGATGATATTTTTATGGGCTACAAAATTACAAGAAAATAAGTTAATATTCAATAATACGGTCTCACACACTAGGTATCATGTGTTAGATCCGGATCCAATTAGGTACCCAAGCCAGATTCAGACAGAGTAGTAGGTAAAAACTAAAAACTTACTTCTTTAATTTTTTACCCACTTTCACCTTTGTTTCCTTGTGTTCTCATATGGAGTCGCGACTATGCATGGTTTTTTTTTACATCTAGAAAAACAATAAAAAAACTAAAACGCCTATAAATAAATGTTGTAATCAACAGAGCTAGCAGCTTGTCTACTTCATCACTGTATTTCTGTCCACCTTTGTTATTTTGCATCTATACAAGGATTTCCAAATCTTGAATTTCCCCTAATGTCCAAATAAGATTTATTGGTTTAATTTGAATTTTATTTGGTTAAGCATCTTGAATAAGTAAGAAGAATCAGTGTAATAAATGGCTAATCGAATGTTATTCATATGTTGTGTGTGTACTTAAGACATGCGAGCATGCTTAGCTTCCATTTGCAAGCTGAGACACTAACCATATATAAATCCTCCTTGCTGTATTTTTTATTTGCACAAAATTCTTCCTTTTCAATAATCCACTGCAATTCACCATTTGATCTTTCTCAACCAAGAGCCATCAATAGTACACAAATATTGTGATATCCTTTTCAGTTTCAATAATCCTTGAAATCCTTTTGTTGAATTATTGATATCCACAAGTAACAAGTAAAGAGAATTAGATGAACCCATTTTTGCAAGCCACACAAGGACAAATTGATGGATTATCAATAAAGCAAGTACCACTCATCCTTGCTTCTTTGAAAGTGCTATAGATTGGAAGCTTCTTTAAATATAATCAATAATCCAATTTGTCAAATTAACCAAGTTGTTCTAATCTGAAATTATTCCAATATATCCCATTTGCAAATTTGACATAAGGAAGAATCAACCATAATCTTCCTATTCATAATTCCAAAGGAAAATCTTTAGTTTAGTAATTAAATCTAAACTCCAAAGTTCCTGTAAAATTGAATTAAACTGAATTAATTACATTCTAATCCTTGTTTATTCTTCAAAAGCGTAAAGTATCCATATTAACCGATATAGTTTCTTGTATCATTGTATTTCAATACAAAAAATCCTTAGTTGAATTGTGTTTGTTTCAATCTATGAAATCAGTTTGGCACGTGGAGATTCAAAAAATCAAGAAGCTTTTTATGATCCCAATATGTAGATGTTATGAAGGAAAATTTTCGATACTTTTCCTTGAAATGTCATGGAGATTAAAACAATCTTTGGCCTTAGAATATCTCCATTAACCCAATGGTCCTAAACCTGCTCTGACTAACTAACCATTTCCAATTTTCCAAGCACAAATTTCCGTTGATATATTTTTTCACTTTGCAAAATTGAGTTCAAACCAAAAGGCTAGCTAATTCCTTTTCCCGTGTTTGAAAAGCAATGTTTTGGAAATTCTTTTTAAGTCCTTGTATAACCTTGAAATCAACAATTGAGGATTGCAATTAAATCTAATGCCATTTTTTTTAAAAGCATAGCATCATTAAGGTATTAAATCCTAATACCTTATCCCGCTCCTCTTATTATGTAAGATAAGAAGCTGAAGTCTAAGTTCATCACAAGTAAAAGCTACATCAAACTAAAGTTAATCTCTATATATATACGGAAGGGTGTGGTGCACGGTTTGTCCCACTAAAAACCCCTTACCCTTACTAATTACAATTTTTTAAAACAATTTAAAGCAAAAAAAAAAAAAAAAAAAATCAACCATAATTAATTACTTCAAAATTAAAGAACTTGAACATTTATGTTAATCAATTAATACATGTTTTAAATTAAATTATTTGTCATTTATTTTGATTTTTCATAAATTAGGGAAAAGCTACTCCCTCTGATTTTCATTATCTGTGCATTACTATTTGGGGAAAACTATGAATAATATATTATAATGTGAGTGGAGTAAAAAAGAGTGGAGAGAATGTGTGTAAAAGGATGAAAGTATGGAAAAGTGAATAAGTAAATGAATGTGTTTTAAAAAGTAGGAGAGAGAATGTCGTCCCAAATTGGAATAAAGCACAATGCACAAAACATTAAAAATCGTCCAAATGAGAAAATTACATTAAGACATTGAAAATCGAGGTATATATTTTTGAAATGGTTTCCAACCAAAAAAATATAGAAATTCTCAGGTACCCTGAGATTGGCCTAATAGCTCTTATACACTTGAGATTTCACGATAGGATCAAATAACCTAAGGCAGGGTATAATACACTAGTAGAAAAACGCTAAAGTATCTTATTAAAAGCTCCAATTATTGAAAGTCTGGAGCTTTTAAACTATAAAAAGCTCAGTTATTGAAAAGTCTGGAGCTTTTAATAGGCTTTCAATGACTGGCAGTTTTAATAGAAAAATTATGGGCTTAGACAAAGAACATAAGTACTCATACTTAACACTTGTCTCAATACTCTAAACCCTGAGCAAAAGCATCGCGAAGTCCTTATCCTCGACGTCGCTGCACCACCATATCGAGTTTGGATGTTTCGTTTTCCTGTTTTTTAGTTTGTTATTTTTTTCGGTTTCGTGAATGAGATGATTTTTTGTTTTTTGTTTTTTGTTATAATAGTTCTCTAAGTTTTTTATTAAATTTTTGTTAAATGAAGGGTATTTTTGTTTCCTGAGCTGGTTTCGATTTTTTTTGCTTTTGTTGTCAAATTTCGTTTTTTGTTGTTTTTGATTTTCTTTCATTTTTCCCGCCCTCTCTTTGTATATCTGAATTACTAAATAAAAGCCATGTATGGTTTGACTTTCGTTTTCGTTTTTATTTGCCGTCTTTTGCTTAATTTCGTTTTAGTTTTGTTTGATTTTTTCTTTCTTTTCGTTTTTTCTATTTTCGTTTTAGTATGCTAGAGCTTTTTATAATCTTTTAAAGTACCAGCTCCAAGTATCAGGGCAAATTGGAGATTTTAAGTGGAAAAAGCTTGAGCTTGGCCTTTTTTCACTAGTGATAGCTCACATAACCTGTCGTTACTTTTTCCGTTTCAAAAACACTAAACACGTTACTTTTTCATTATTACCTAATAACATATTTAACCTAATTAATAACAAATATAAATACATAAAACTATTAATTAAACCTTTTCCCTCCTTCTGACCCTTTGACTCCCTTGACACCATAACCACCATTGCGCCAACAACCACCGCCACCTCCTTCTCAGCTCCTTCATCCTTCCGCCACCTCCTTTATCTCCACGCACACCACCACAAAAACTGAACCACCAAAACCCATTTGCTCCGATCGATCTCCCTTCCTGTTTGTGGTTGCTTCAACAACACCACTACACGCAGCACCCACACAACCACCGCAATAGCCAGCAACGACCACCAGCACGCAGCCACAACGACCAACCAAGTCAGGACGCAACAACAACGACGGCGCGCAAGCCAACAACACCACCATCGCCACCAGCCATTCGAATTTTGTTCGAATTCACCACCATTTTGTGTTTCGAATTTCACAATTCACCCCAAAAAACAATCGAAATGACCACAAATTTGTAACCTAATTTCTGCAAATTACAAACCACAAATTGTTCTTCATTTGGTTTGATTTTTGGTTCGTTTGTTATATAGATTTATGAATCCTAATTCTGCTCATTTGTTCTTCGTAGGCGGTTGTTAGGTTGTTAGTTGTTGGGTCTCCGTCCGAGTTGTAGTCGCGTGTGCAGTGCGTGACCGTGTTGTGGTGGTAGTTGGGCAGTTTAATGTGGTGTCTTGTTGCGTGTTGTTGTTGTTGTTGTCGTTTTGTTATGAATTGATTTTATGGGGGGGAGAAAAGCTGGAAGCCAAGCGAGGAGTGAAAGTAGGCAAGCAAAGAAGAAGGACGGTGGAAGCCACGAGGACGTTTAGGAGGAGAAGGAACCGAGGATGCGTGTGTTCTGAACGAAGGAAGGTGATGGTGGTCTAAACGAAGGAGGTGGGTTTGAAGGAAGAAGAGAGATCGAAGGATGAAGGGGGGAGGAGGAAGCCATTAGAGTTTTTTTTAATTTTTTTTTAAAATATTTTTTATGGGTTAATTGAGTCAACAACTAACAGTTTTAGTCAAAAACTAACGGCGTCAGTTAAATTTTAACGGTTAGGGTCACGTGAGCTATTATACCRTGACCTCAGGGTTACCTGATCCTATTCTAAAACCTCGAGTGTATAAGAGCTATTAGGCCAAACCTCTGGGTTACCTGAGGAAATTTCCCAAAAATTATTGTTATTAACTAAACACTAGAATTCGCTATCACTAGCTTAATAACTAAATTAGAATTGAAGTCTAATTTTGTGTATATTGAACATCATATAACCATAAATCAACTTAATAATTTTGCACTACGTATCKAARAAAATAAAAAGTAAARAATATARTGCTATATGCATTATTATATATTTTTCTCTATTGTAAAATACTCTATTTGATTGTCGATATCTTAAATTGTCCCACTGCTTTGTTATTAAAAGTCTACGAATGAAAAGGTTACGCACGCTTCGCATGCATATGGAAACTAGTATAGTATATTGAGGGCAAAGACAAGTAATGAGAACAATTTTTTTCTTGTTGCCCGTTAACGCTTAACACCAAACACATTAAAATCTAATGCGACATTGAAAAATTGTTGAAATAAGGACATATAACTAGTGAAATGGTTCATAAGTGGTGCATTTGGTACCACATTTCATTAGGTCGATTATTGCAAGTTTGCAACTGTTTCCTGTTCAAGGAACTTACAAAGACAACGACCAAGTAACGAGGTAAAATAATAACTGTGGATGACAGCTGGCACGTACTTGTCTTCGTCTACGTCCTGTGAATGGACTCTGGTCTCCTCGATCTGGCTAACCTGCAAAACAAGCAAAGGTGACCGACTCGGGGGGTTTACCCAGGAAAGCCCCTCCGATGCTTAAGTCAGCAAGGAGACTTCCAAGATTGAAGGTCAAGCAAGCTAGAAATTAGCACTAGACTGTACTTGGTGGGTTCAGAATTAGATACCTGGAATAGGCTCACCAACTCCCTTTTTATAGGGTTTGGTAAGGTTGTGCTTGGTTATTTCTCCAATGTGGGACAAGTATTATATTCGAGCAATGTGGGACAATAGTACAACGATTTACTGTGACTTTGTCAGAGTGCCTTTTTTACTGTTATTGTACGAACGTACCCTTTTTGGGTGCCTTTATTACGTGGATGTGTGGGGCCCACATGCTTCCCAAGCACTTAAACGGGGCCCACCAGATGCCACGTGGTGCCTAGTAATTGGGTAGGCGACAGCAACTTTGTAATTAACCCAATTTCACATGGGTGGAAAGAGAGAGAAAGTCAAGATGAGAGAGTGTGAGGAATTTTCTTTTATCCCTACCATTGACGATTGCTCTATGGGGTGTTACTAACACACAATCAGGAACAAGGTTGCAACAACCTTGTGTTTATCATAACATTATAATAAAATGTGTGATCACAACATTGAATATTGTCTAATAGGGTTAATTATAATTAATAGTTAATGGGAACCAACAAAATACAAACTCAACAATCTACGTCTACAAATATTATTAACAAGGTGTGCCGGAACACCTTCAAAAGGCCACTGGCTATCAAAACTCTTAGCTATACCATCGCGCCATAGCCCTTAGCTTTCCTCTAGAATTATTCCCATGCATATGCGTCACATCATTAGTCCTCAATGTTGTCAAGCGCACCCCATAGGATATGATTTGTTGTTCAATGTAAAAACTATGTTTATTAGTAAGTCAACCTCCAAGAGTATATGACACAAAAATATGTTATTAACAACTGTCAACCAACCATCATTTAGTGTTTAACATTTCATTTAAAAAAGTTATATATTGCTTCGTTATTTGTAAAGCGCAAAACTTTAATAATCATATTAGTATTTCAATAATTTCCTTTAATTTTTTTATATGTATATTAAGCAAATTTTTAAAACATTTTTAGAGAGCTTTAACATTAAATACAAAAAAAGTATTGTTTAGTTTTTTTTTCTTTTTACTAAGTATTCAGTTTTGTTGTTTAAACAATTATTTTTAATAATTTCATGCAATCCCTTATTCTTTGAAGCACAAACAAAATATCGTTGATGATTTTATCTGCTATGTTGAATATCTATAAGATCTTTATCTACATCGAGCAGTGGCCTGGAAAGAAAAACAAATTACAAATAGCCGACTGAAAAATTATGGAACAGAAAGACAGATATAAATTTTCTCCTTTATTTACTTTCCAAAAATTACTAGTTATTTTTACGATATGCAATTTCACATATATATGCACTCATCACATTTCACATATATCAAAAAAAATAATTAAATCAATTGTCGACATAAAGTTAAAATAACATGGAAAATGTATAGACACCGGGCACGCCGGGCCAAAATACTAGTTCAATGCATTCAAATCTTGCCAACCATAATTGTGATATGTACCTCGTAGATTTCTCATTCCTAACTCAAATTCAATTTTAAAGCTAATACAATTTAACCTATTTAGATCCGTCTCATCACATAAATTATTAACGCTGATAAATATATATGAACAATTATTGATAATAAAATTAAAGCAATTTAATTATCTCCACTTTATCTCTTTTTCTCCTATAATTCATAACGAGTAAGTTCATATTTATCTCCTCACATCCAACCCATCCATTTGCCAGCATAGCTAACAATTTATTGCGTTCTTTTTCCTTCCAATTCATCAATCAAATTACAAAAATACTCTTTAATATCATTGTATTGATGTAGATGAGCATCCATTGAAAACTATTGCCCCAAAATCCGACATTCTTCATGTCGTGTCACGTGCTCTACTTTCAAGGATTTTTTTTTTGACAAAGAGTTAAAAGCGATAGTTAATCCCTCATACTTTTACAACCAAGAGCCAGAGTTACTAATATAGTTATCGAAAAACCCAATGGAAATATCTTATAAGTTTGGTGCAATCTCAGCGAGCGTTGCGATCCCGTCATCTGAATAAAGATGGGAGGCTGTTAGCTTTCATCTGGTATGGACAGGTTGATATGGAGTAGGCGTCGTTGTCAAAGTAGTTGAAAGCCCTTTGGTGGTGCGTCCGGTGGCGCATGAGTAGCTTGAATCGTAACGTTTTGTTCTGCTTGCCTCTACAGAGCTTTGTACTTTGTTTATCCCTGGGCTTGCATTTTAACCTTTAGTGTGACGTTGGTGGTTTAGAGTTAGTGCAAATCCCGTCCAATCAGAGGGCTATCTTCCTTTGTGTGTGGTAAGATCCGGTGTTGACCTTGGTTAACTATCCCGTTATGGGTTTTTTTGTTCGCCGGTTGGCTGCTTCCTGTGCTTGATCCTGTCCAGCATGTTCTCGTGGGTTTGGAGGCTTTTCTTTGGAAAAGGGTACTGTTTTCTTTCTTCCAAATTCCTGAATGTGGCAAGAAATGCTAGTTGCACTTTGTCGCTTGCTTCCTGTCTCTGCCAAAAATAGTTTTAACAAATTTGTGATCCACATTGTGGATTAGTACGTTTCTTGCTATGTCTGCATTAATACCTAATGTCCCATTCTGCAAATCCTCTTGGATCTCGCAGCACGAATAGATGTTCCAAGGTTCAAGGGTATTAGCGTCGTTGGTGTGGAACATAGGGGGCAACTGTGGGACTCCACCTACATTTCTTTTCTGGAGTTCTGCACCCACAGCCAAGGCATCATTTGAAGCTTACCACAAGAAAATTTTCATATCAGGCGCTTGTATTCACTTTCATGGAATATTTTGTTGTTCCTCGGCATTGTATGTTTATCCTTATGGTGGGTACTTCCTGTCGCTTCTGGTCTGCTACGAATTCATATCCCTGTTTAACATTGTAGCGTCGTCTTACTGTAATTCCAGACCAAAGCTATCTTTCCATTTCCCTATTGAGGGGTTCATAGAGATCATCGAGGTTGACACTTCTTTCTCTCTGGAGATGTAATTGAGTTTGGTTTCATTAGGTAATCCCACCCTTCCTCAGTTAGCCAAGAGAGGTCAATCTATTACCTTTCCTATTTTATTTGATTATTACTTCTAGTTGTATGTGTGTCATTTTTTTTTATGGTTTCTCTGATGCTTAGAAGTTGGGCTTTTTCCCTCCCATCAAGCCAAGGATAACATGCTCAAATCTAAGATTGGCGTTGTACAACATTTGTCCTATTGGGGATGACCAGTCTTTGGCACCTCTATTTAGTCGGGAGGCGTGTGAGGGAAAGGCATAACGTATTCTGTTAATTATCCATTCCATCCCCAGGATTCCTGTTTACTGTTTTGTATATACCCATAGACGATAGATCGATGAAAAATAGTATAATGCGGTGTCGCAAAGGCCGACTAAATGTCAATATGAATCTCACCTACCTACGATAGTTTGGCTGGGGCATATATATAATGGAAATAGTAGATATTGAGTGAGAATATTTACCGAGGTGCTTGTGTTCCTATTCTGATTTTATATGTGTATCTTGTATGTTCAGACTTACTAATAATCGTTCACCTATTATTGCCCCAGTTCCCGTCAACTTTGGTTTGGGGTATCGATCCGTTATTCTGCTTTTCTTCAATCTATCAGAGCGACAGTTGATACTTTTTTTTTCGGGTTATGGTAATAACAATTGCGAGGTTTTTTTTTCCTTGAGGTTATCTTAGTTTTTTTCAACCCAGCTTCAGAAGACTTGCTCATGCTTTGATCTTGTTTTAATGTCTAATTCTTTTACCGGGAGTTATATCTTCTTGTTGAGAATTATTGTGTGTGTGAAATAATCTTGAGAGTCACGGACGAGTGGATATGCTCATGGAAAGAGTATAAAGGATTAGATTATTGGTTATTATTTTAGTGTGTCAGTCTTACCCCTGCTCGGAGGAGAGAAATTGAGGTGGAATGCCTCAACAACTACCCAATGAAGTCAATCATTGCAGGGATCTTTTCTTAAAATTAAATATTATCCCTCCTAATATATAAATTATCCTTTGTCCTTCAATAGTCAATTCCTGGATAATACTGTAGGTGACTCCAAGTTAGGTTTGATACAGCCGAGGATCATCATTGAGGGGGGCGAGTGTTGCCGAATTGTGTTGTTAAAGACAAGCAATCCTTACGCTCACATCTAATCGTGTCGCAGAGTGGAATATAACCATAACCACACCACAACTTGTCGCCTTGGTTCACAGGTTGGTGATGGCAGGTTACTCTCAACTGAATTCCTAGGTCAACTTTCTCTCTCTTTCTTTCCTTCCTTCTTCTTGCGCGGCTCTAGGTTGTGTTGTTTGAGTATGATTTCTGAATACCTCCAGGAGAGTATGATTATACATAGAAGACATAGTGTTGTGGTTATGGTGTTAATCTTCCACTCTGCGACCTAAGATCCAGATACGAAGGAAACGTCTTAACGAGCCAACAAGTTGTAAGAGGGATGCCATTTGATTCGTTGCTAAACACCCAACCTACAACTTTTGTGCGGATTTCCTACTAGTCTCCAGACTTTGTGTGGAGCTAAAAGGGAGATATTACTTTAGCCAGGGTCTAATTAAGAAGTCCAGCTATGACTGGGTCAGTTTGTGTAATTCTCATCTCATCCCCCATGCTATGTTAGTACAACTAGGACGCACTATCAAAATCTATCCCTAATCACATCCATGAAAGGCAACCAGGTGTTACTCTCAGATTTTTTTCATTATATATCTCTCTCATTTATATGGTGTTATTTTTGGTTATTAGTATTACTATTAAATCTAATGTTAATCATTGCCAGCTTTTCTTACTTGCTAGAACCAAGAAAATCGCTGGAATACTAACCGACTGGAGAGGATTGGAAGCCAAGAATAACGATGCCAACCAAAGATAAAATATATTGATCGGATTCTTCCGTGTGGGCATCTACGGAGTCGTTATTAATGTGCTGATACGTGGAGGGGTGCGCTCTCTCGATGAAACCAAGCGATGGAAAATCCTTCACCTAAAGATCAAGATCTACAATAATAATCAGCAAATCATACTCACCATTCTGAGTTGACACCATTACAAGGACTTCTTTTTTGGGGTTTACGACTACCCTCACTTCACATCGACCTGTGGGGGAAAGTAATATAAGATACATGAAGACTCTCTGGAAGGATGAAGAATTAGTTATTGAAGTCTAGCCTTCTCAAGCTCCGGAATATAGGGTGCAGCTGGAACAAAATATGTTCATATTTTGGGAACACCACAGCGCCCGAAAACTCTCGAGGAGGATCCTGTGGCTGTGGGGGTAGAGCCCCAAGCAACTGCCATCAGGACCCCTTCCACAAAACCTGACCACACCACCACCTGACCATTTAATTAGGTCATTAAAAAGAACCAGCATTGATCTCTCTTGCTTAACGTGTGAGGGGAGGAGGTGTGGGATAGAACCGAAGACTTCACAATAAGCATGGCTTCCAAGAAGAAAAGATGGTCCCAACTCGATGATCATCTATCGGAAAAACCCTCAATAGGGAAACTGGAAGGATAGCTTTGGTCTTGCTTGTATATTATCATTACAGTTAAGTGGAGAGCGACGATATTCTAATTGTTAAACAGTCGAATAATGTAAGTAATTTCTATCGCAGACCAGAAGCGACAAGGAGTCTACCATAGGATAAAGGGCAATATCAAATCACAAGAGGAAACTAATCTTTTAACATTATATATCCCATGATGTGAAAGGAATAACAAAAGCCAGCTGGAGATGAGGAAGAGTTTTACATGGTTAAGGAATGCTCCCTAGGTCTAATATGGATGCGCATTTGGCTGGCCTGAGGTGACAGGGGAACTCCAGTGAAAAGAGAAAATAGAATAGGATAGAGGTTCCCACATGTATTGGCCCACCTAAGTGTTACCAACACCAAACGAGAACGCATCAATCACCCTTGAACCCCTGAAAGCGAGTGCTATTCCGGACTGCGAAGATGCAAAGAGGAATTTGCAAGACCGACTGCGACAAATATAGGTCACTTAATGCAGAATTTACATAACAATGTATACTTTTTTCAAGTACTCAATAAACTCTACACTATTGGTCAAAATCTACCGTAAACCTTAAGAATTAAAATACTTGAGGGTGTTGGCATGATTGACTAGGATCAAGCGATATAAACAATGTTGCATCACCTAAAGAATGTTCTTTGTTTCCTCTCAGCACCCTCGTGGCAGGTAATTATTTTTCCTTGGTTTGTACCTAAGAAAGAAAACCGGGACATACACACTTTTACGCAAAGATAACCTCCACCAATTCCCTATTTCTAGAACCGCCGATGCTGGTACACCCTCCCCTCTCTGTTTTATGGCAAGCACAGATTTGCATGTCTCCAACCGGGAACAAAAACCATAACGCGATAGTTTACCAATAGGTTCAAATCGAGAGGCCGGGAGTACCTACCCACAACAACAACCAAGGAAAAGAGGGCGGCCGCGGGTGGAGTTCAGACGGTATTTGCTAAATCAGCGTGCTGGACCAGCCGAACGTCAAGTCAAGAAATAAAAATACACACGGTAGGCCAGAGTCTAGAACAACACTGTTAAACCGCAATTCAAAGCTAAACTCATCGCCACCAAACGCATAACCACTCAATTAGTGGGCTGGTCACGATCTACAATTTAGAGCAACGCCTTTACTACTCCCAAAGTAATTCAAACACTTCTTGCTCTCTAAGGTAGGCCAGAGGATTAGAAAAAGCATGATTTCGACGCGTCCCATCTAATCTTCAGAAGGTGACGGGAGATCGGCAGACGACTCAGCATGTGAGTATTCGGCCACCCGCAGATATGCTGACGTAGAAAGATACCTTTCCACTTGTTTTTTTTCGATACTAATGCGTATGGTTTATCTTCTCGGCTCTTTCTTTATAAGGGTGGTGAGAAAGTGATGAGGGATTATACTATCTCCTTTTTTTAATACTTCTATTGGTCAAATAAAAAATTCCTTGTGAAGAAGAATATTATGCAAAAGCGAGCGTGGATCTAGTCGACATGGAGAGGATGTCAGGAATAATTTGGGGGGCACTAATATAGTTTTACAGAAATTGGTCCAGTTATATTACAATTATGCAATTGAATATAACATAGTTAATGATTGTTATGGTAATTGAGTTTATGATTTGGTAAGGTGATATAAAGACCGAAAGTCTAATTTTTTGTGAAATCAGTGTCCAGAGTGGGGGAAATACTTGGATATTGAGAAGAATAAAATATGAAACTTTACTCGTATAAGTAATTTATAGGTGTAGGGGAATAGATAAAAAATG
>SNQN01003346.1:0-16685 GCA_008642245.1 Bassia scoparia | reverse complement strand
ACAGCCAAGGATCTCCAATTCGGGCTTTGTTCCCATTGCCTATTGACCAGCTGCACCCTAGTCGGAGCTTGAGAAGGCTAGACTTAATACCATTCCATCCCCAGGATCCTGTCTTTTTTTCCCAAGAGTCGATGAATAGGATATCGTCCCCGATCTTGTATTTGTCCTGATAGAGTTTGCTGATTATGGAATTTGATTTGGTGAGGATTTTCCATGCTTGTTTCATGAGAAGGACTGAGTTCAGCTTAATAACGTCCCTAATGCCCAGTCCGTCATTACTTTTTGGGGATGTTATCTGCTTCCAACTTCTCCAGTGTATACCAGCGATTTTCTTGGTTCTAGCCCACTAGAAGCTGGCCATGATCTTGTTAATGTTCTTACCAATACCTTTGGGAATTTTGAAAACTGAGAGTACATGGTTGCTCATGGAGGATAGGATAGATTTGATAAGGGTCAGTCTACCTGCTGGGGAGAGAAAGATGGAATTCCAACTACCCAGTCTATCTTGGACTTTCTTAATTAACCCTCTAAATATATCCTTTTTAGTCAACCGGAAAACTGTAGGGATCCCAAGGTAGGTTTGAAGCGATGAATCAAGGGCATTTCCTATTGTGTTGTTAAGAAGTCCTTCGTATCTATCTTGGTCGCAGAGTGGATTAACCATAACCACACACTTGTCTTTATTTATCATCTCTCCCGAGGCAGAGCAGAAAATCTTCAGAGTGTTGTTGAAGAAAGAAACTGCGTCTTTTGTGAAGTTGAAGAAGAAGGCGGCATCATTAGCGAAGAAGAGATGGGAGACAGGGGTAGTATTCCTAGCCACCTGGATGCCTCTCCCTGTTGGTTACCTTGTTTTATTAAACCATCAAGTGCTTCCATACACAGGATAAAGAGGTAAGGTGATAGTGGGTCCCCTTGACGGAGGCTGCAACGCAGTGTGAAGGGGGTTAGTGGTTTGCCATTAAAAACGACGTTGTATGAGACCGTTGTGACACAACTCATTGTGAGAGAAATGAACTTTGAAGGGAAGCCCATCTTTGCAATGCAGGCTTCCAGGAAGTCCCAGCGAATTCTGTCGTAGGCCTTACTCATATCTGTTTTAACCGCCACCTTCACATTCTTCCTGTTTTTAGAGGTACGGATGTTCTCAAGAAGTTCGTGAGCAATGAGGATGCTGTCAGCTATCTGTCTTCCTGGAATAAAGGCGTTTTGATTAGCTATAGGTGTTACACTTTCCAATCTCTGTTTGTGAGTCACTTGGAAGACAACAATTTAACAGGATACGTTGCATGAGACTGATTGGTCGGAAAGTGGTTATTGATTTCAGTGGTTGTCCTCTTTGGGATACACAGGTTATGGGGTTTTGTTGTCATTCCTTAAGAATATATACCCGAGTATAAGACTTGAAGAACACCCATGCCATATTGTCAGCTTTTGAATCTTTCCAGTCTTTTTTGATAGAACCCCATGTTAGGTAGTACCATCAGCAGGGCTCCAAGGCCCATAGAGAGAGAGCCTTTTTAACCTCTTAATTTTGGTGAATGGTTTCCCTAATTCCTTGGCTTTGAACTTCTGAAAGCTGGTTGCGGATATCAGAAAGAACATGGCTTCAATGATCCTGATCTCTGGCCGACTCCTTGGTTTCTCTAGAATCTGGGTGAATTGAAGAAGTTTTGGAAGATGGTCTGTGCGATTTTCCCAGGTCCTTCATGTTGGTTGTCCACTCATCCATTGGTAGTCTTTAGGGCAGTGATCGTTATTTCTACGGGCGTCGTCTTATTAACCTAGTTGAAAAATAAGAGAGCAGTTTCCCTTCATCTCGCCATGCTGAGTTGCTCTTGTGCTTCCATTAGTGCTTGTTCTACTCTTCAAACTCCTTTTCCCTGTTCCTTTAGGCTCATAAGTCTCTGTTGTCGCTCTACAGCTTGGTTATTGAGAGTTTCCTAGGTCGTCCTCGTAGAATTGCTATCCAGATCACTTCCACTTGCCCTTCCACTCAGTTTTCTTCTTTAGCGCCCATCGCTTTGCAAGTTCTCTTGCCATAGAGGTTTTCGTTTGGAACGGACATTGGGAGCTTGACCAATCGTGTTGCCTTCCAACTAGTAGCTATTGCGACTTCACATCCCTCAACTCAAGGCACCACATGCGCAATGTTAAGGGTCTTTCTCTTTTTATTGAATGTTCTTGGGTATGAAGCGATTATAGGGCAGTGGTGAGATGTGGTGATAGTTTGTATTCTTAGTATCAAAGGAAGCCAAGGAAACGTGTCAAGCCCAGAGGCCGTGCGCCCTTGTCTACAAGGACGTTCAAGACTCTGTCTCCCTCATTCTTTCACCCATTATGCCCAGGTGAAAACGAGGCCTTCGAAGGGAAGGTCAAACAGGAGAGTGAAAGGCTTTTGCAACAATTTTAAAAGACGACGAAGCCCCCTTTGGAGATCTTAAGCAGGGCGTTGTCTCCTTGAACTGTCACCCCGAAAGTTATCTACTTGGGTTAAAATCACTAGCGATACATGTTTGGGATCTTGACGCTGATCGGAGACTGGGTTCGAGAAGTGAACTCCAGACACCCTTTCTAAGTGAAACATAGGTCTCTCTGTACAGACAAACACAAGTCCATTTGGCCCCTGATTGGGGCTCTCATCTACATTCAAAGTACATAGAAATTGGAAAGTCCAGAGTAGCACTACCTTACTAAAGGGTCGGGTTTATTCAACCACCACAGCCTCCCCTATTCCTAAGGCCCTCAACACTAGTCACAAATCTGGAAGCCTAAGTGGCGAAGCTATTGAACATCCTAGATCACATTACATAGTTCGACAGACAAACACTAGACTAATACCCTGCAAAAGTAAACTCACAAACCTTTTAATAATGGACTGCACCGGGGTGGTAGGGTTCACAGTAGCTCCTACAATTCACAGAAAACATCATCCGGTCGCTATTCGCTGGCCTGAGATGGTCCAGCGCGAAAGACCCTTCGCCCTGCAAAAGTTGAGAGAGACTCCAATAAATGAGTCGTGTATGGAGCAGATATTCTCTTTGAAAGGATTTTTCTGTCTTCTGCGTAATCCCGTTAGGCACCTCTTGAGGCTTCATTAGTGCACACTGAATCTTGCTTCTAACCTCTTCATTTGTTAAGTTCTTGAATCTGCTATCATCTTCTTCACTATCAGTGAAGGTAGGGAGATAAGCATGGAATCTGTTATAGCCTTCCTTTTGTTTGGTCACTTGAAGGTAGGTGTCTCTATAACTTTTTTCTTTTAAAGACAGAGCTTGTCGCGTACTATCAAAAAATTACCTATTTATAACTAACCTCAGTTATGTGGTAAAGATCGTCCATGAGGAAACAAAACATGATTAAGTGAATTTAAGGATGTAAACTAGGCAAGAGAAGCGTTGAGTTGTGAGAAGGACTATTAGAGCTAATGGAGTATCATTAAAAAATGAGGTAACTATGATGGCTAAGAAGGAATGTAGAGCGTAGTGGTCACTTATAGCAGTCCAAGTGGAACCAGATGGTGGGCAGTAAGCAATGCGTACATGGATGAAGGAACGGAAGCGGAGGATGAAGGTCTCGCCGTTCTGATTTTATCATACCTATAGAACTTATCCTAACCCGTTTATTTCTTCTGACTATCTTGGAAAGTCCTTCTATTCTTATTTGTTATGATGATTTTGTTATTAAGTTTCATTCGTTAGTATTCTTATGAAATTCGCTTTGTACTTAAATTTCTTATAACCAATTTAAGTTCGTTGACTTGTCCTTATATTGTTTATAACTGTATATTATATTAATTCAATTAGGAATTAATTAAATACAGTCCAGCATTGAATGTGCATACATTGAACTAATAAACCATCATATGATTCTCTGCTATTGATGTCCGTTTCAATTCGCTTTAGAACTATATAATCTACTCACTTCATAATTTGTTCAATTGAATCATGATTATATATTGTAGAAAAAATATTATAAAAAATTTGAATATACAATAATAAAGTACCTAACTCAATTATATTTAAACAATTAATCAAATTAGCATAAATTAATTTTTGTAAGTCAATTAAGAAACGATTAAGTTGAATAGAGTAATACATAAAGATTTGTATGCATATTTGAAGTAATTGTATGTATTGATTTTCCTATGCATCTACTAAGCATAAACTAGGGTTTCATCTTAACGTAATTTGGGTGATTTCTCTTCTAATTTGATATATTTTATTGGAATAGACCAGATTTTAAAGATTAATTTTGATAGAGATATTGCGATTATAATTGCCTCTTAATAAACATTTTAGAAAATATCTAAACTAATCTAACTTTGTCATAATTACTATTATTCATATGCCCTTCATAAAAGCTAATTAAAACACTAAGCAGATCGCGGCTCGATCCGACTGATCGGGTGGTGTGATCGATTTCTTGTATCTGGTAATGTGTTTTGGCAGCAGATATTCGTCTCATTATGCTTCAAGATGTAATTCTCGGGTGGTATCCAATTATTCTACGCATGTTACTATTCAATATGAAGTCTCTCGATATCCTATGTCTATTGCTATTGCTTATGATATTTCGCACCAATGCGTTACGAATTAATCTGAATCTACATAAATTGTATTGTGGTTAAAAGAGGTGAGCATTTGTTATCACTTCCTTGCGTGCTTTCATCCTAGTCATTGACTCTGATAAACTCGTATGTTGCAAATAAGCTCAAAATCACTCAAATAAATGAAAACCTAAAACTTACTCAAACACTAAACAAACAACATTAGTAGCAAAGAGGGCCTTAAGAAGGCCAAAAACCATTCGATATAGCAAGAGAAATGGGAGGAAAATCATATAATAATACAATACATCATAAAACCTTTGTTTTTTCTGGAAGTTCCCCCTTCTATCTTTAGCTAGGGGCCTTGAGAAGAGGATAGCCCCATCTGACATAGTGTCTGAGGAAATAGGAGCCTCATCGAGAATGATGTCATTCAGGACCTCAAAGGAGCAATCTATGATAGGCTCATGGGGGGTAATCATAAGAGGTTGTGGGGGGCTTTTAACTTCTTCAGGATCCTCATCTTCATCCCATTCCGAAGGAATATAAGAGTCTGGGATTTGGTTGAGGAGGTTGGTGTTAGCTGAGTTGTTTCCTTAAGTTGGAGGCACCTCCGGGATTAGGCCACTCACAAAGGCTTCATTTATAGCTTCCTCATCATTTGGCTCATTTCCACTCCCACCTTCTGTTTCCATAGGGGACCCGTCGAGATCATCATCATGTTGGATTTCATGGCCGACCCATCTTCCCGCAGATTCACGAAGCGCATGAAAGACTTGGCCAATCATCACGCCTCATGGTCACAAAACCTGGGACTTGGGTTCTACGGCTAACGCTATTATTAATGATAGCAGTATGTCTACGGTTTTGGATATCAAGAGGGATTTAAGGAATTGGATCATTTAAAGGATAATTAGAACTAATTTGATTGTTTGGAATAGAAAAAATGAGGTTTGGGTTGTTGGAGTGTTGGGTTCTACTTAAAAGAGTTTTTGGTGGGCTGGCTTGGGTGGCATGTGTTTCGGTTGGGCCTGGGGTAATGTTTGGTTGGTGGTCTGGGTTAAAGGGTAACGAGTTAGTGGGCTGAGGCATGACCGGCCCAAAAGGTTGGTTTAAATGGTGTTTTGGGAGTTGGGTTTGGTTTAGTCGGTTTAGTGGTATTGTGATGGTGGGCTGGAACAAATTCGGCCCATTGGATTGTCCAGAATGGTTGATTGGGTTTTATGCTTGGTTATTTGGATTAAAGGAGATCGGGTTGGTGGGCTGTTGTGATTCTGGCCCAATTGGTTGCATCACTTGAGGAATTGTTTCCTCTGCTTCTGTGTTGTTGTGTACTCGYGCCGGTGGGCCGTCACCTTGGGAGCCCAAAATGGCGGCCTGAAATGGTGCATCGTTCTCCGTGAACCGTTGACCCGGGCTCAAACGTCTCCCACCTGGAGTGAACCCCAAGTCAAAGTCCACAAAGACGTCCGAGGCTCTAAATGGTGGTGATTGGGGGGACCCATCATCATACAAACATAAGGAGGAAGTAGCCATACGTTCCGTGCATGGGGTTGCACGCAAATCAAGGGAGAACATTGTGAAAAGAGGGTTTTTTCGAGTACGGGAACCCCTCTTTCCAGAAAGTCAAGCATTTGAGCCTTTATTTCATTTCGAATTTCTCCTGGCTCCTTAGCACATCTACTCGCCTTGTGCCCTATGCAACCGCATTTGACACAATATTTGAAGAGATTTTCGTACTTGAATTGGACCCACAATAAACCCCCATCTACAAGGCGCACAAAAAACCCCGGAATGAGGGACTTTCCTACGCAAATGGACACTTGTATACGGAGATAATCGTGTCTTGGGACAAAGCTTGGCTCAAAGTCGATCTCAAAAGGCTCTCCAAACAGTTGGGCAGCTTGATCGGCAACATGCATACACATATATTCGAGTGGAAGTCCACTGATTTGGACCCAAAATTTGGCATAAGGAAATCTTATAGTAAACGATGGTGCATCCTCTTCCCAGGGAACAAAGACCATGAGGGCTCCCTCAATGCTAGTCTTTGTTAAGCTTAACATACGCACTCTGTCTTCATCGTTAGTGCAATTGAAGACGAAGATATCCTCATGTTTATGGACATGGATGTGCCCATACTTCCTCCATTTTGTGTCAATATAAAACTGCACTCTTTCCTCACTCATAGTGCGATAGTCAACGAGGTGTCCCAAAACACAGCTTCTCCAGGCATCTCGGTTACCACTAATGATTTCATGGTTATTATGTGGGATTGCCCCAGCTCTTGGGTGTCTCCAAGAATGGTGAGTTGGGTCCATGGTGGTGTAATAGCCAAACAGGGGTGTAGAACAGAACAGGGAGTGAAAGAAAAGGGAGGAGAGGGTGTGAGGACCACCGGTGAAACAAGAAGGGTTAAGTAGGGTTAGGACTCTACTAAACCTAATTAATGCTATAATTACGTTATTACTCTTGGAAATTAACGTTAAAGGAGCAGAAAATCGGAAAGCTAACATTATAAGGGGTCGGAATACAAAGTGGCATTGGTATAGTGAAAGTCGGCTATTAAAAAGCCAATAAACGCAATTAACAAGGAAAAAAGGGGGGGATTGAGTGGTTAACCGAAAGAAAAAAAGAATAAAAAAAGAAGAAATGAACGATGCTCTAGCATCTACACAAGCATGGGAAGCAAGAAACAATAAAAAAACAACAAAAAAGGGGGAACGGAATCTAATATGGCAGTTAAAGACAAATCAAAACACTAAAGGGGACAAAAAACAAAACAGGAAAAATAAAAAAATAATAAAAAGAAGGGTGATGATTACTTACAGGAAGAGTGCAAGGCTTAACTGCTTAAAGATTAGGAATTAACCCCAACTGAACACCACCACGGATGAGCTGGAACAACCACCACCTGGCGGAGCAGAAAATCCTCAATTGAGGAGAGAATGCTCTCAATTCTAGAGAGAAAACCTTTCTTTACAACCCAATAATATTTTATGATGAGGTCTTGTTACCTTTCAAGGATTGAATATAAGCCTTTTCCTTTTCCTCATTTGACCTCGTTCATTTTGATGAAAAATGTTTCGAATAAAATTATTTTGTCTTTTGTGTTCACTTATAAATTAAAAAAAATTTGTAGAGATATTATTTAGGCCTATTTTCTTTAACTTATTTCAATAAGTTCAATAAAAATAAGTTTCATTTTAAAAAATAACGTTCAAGCACCTCTAAAAAAATGTTAGATTTTGTAAAAATAAAATTAGGTTCAGTACTTAATAAGTTCATCAGTAAAAATTATCCATTTCAATTAAAAATAAGTTCAATTCAGCAAAATTCAGTTAACGAGAATAGGGCCTTATATTTCCATCCGTAAGAAAAATATTCCCTTCATAACAAAAGAAACAAATTTCCTTCTTTTTAAAGTAGAGTTTCTCAAACAAAAAAAGAAAATGAGCCCTAAGGAACATATTTTTCATTGAAAAAGTTTTCCCACCAAACAAGCGGAGAAAAAGACAAGAATAGTTGATAAAGGTTTTTTAAATTTATTATCTGCTTTTAGATATGGATCGCTATTAGTATTTAATGTATAGTGTACGTTAATTTGGTTGTGATTTAACTAATTTCTTTAAGAATGATTGAGTAACCCTAAGTTGCTAACTGTCTAAAGATAGATTTCATTGGCAATTATGCATTGAATCATAATTTTATAGCATTTCTCTCTCGACCTTATTATAATATATATCTATATTTATTCAATTGTTATGTATAGGTAGCAACCCTTTGGGTTAGCTAAACATTTCCATTTCTTTTCCAACAAGATTTGATATGATGTCGTATAAAGCATACCACAATGGTAACCTTAAAGGACTATTTGCAAATATTGAAAGTTTCAAGCTACAAGCTTCATCAATGTGAAAAAAATAGACTTGTAGCTTGTTGAGCTACAAGCTCAACCATTTCTACTTCCTTTTTCGTCCCACTAGTTATTAAATTTTTAAGCTACAAGATTGTAGCTTTAAATTGTGAATAATTGTGCTTAAAAAAATGTATGTAGCTTGAAAAGATGACATTGACAAACTAAAACTACAATATTGTGTAGACTTTAAGCCTGAGATATGGTGACAGCGGCAAAAATGTAAAATGCCTATTTATGCTCATCATTTCATTCGATCATTTCATTGTTACAAAGAGAAAAAGTCGCAAATACTAAGGAAGTGAAATGACAACACTAAAATGCTAGCAATGAGCCTATGCACCAATACACACAACATGATCAAGTAAAAACAAAGGACTAAAATACACTAGCAGACAAACTAACTACCCATCAATAAAAACGCCAATGCCGTTTACATGCATATATCATTCCTCCTACACTCCCCCTCAGCTAAAGTAGCTTCCTCCCAGCTGTAGAAGATAACTGAAACGAAATTTTAGTGAAGATGTCTGCTAGCTGCTTGGAAGAAGGCACATATGTAGGAGAAATGGTGCCATCAGTCACCTTGTCTCGAATGAAGTGGTAATCAATGTCCACATGTTTAGTCTTTTTGTGATGAACTGGATTAGCAGAGATGGCAAGAGCTGCCTGATTGTCATAGTAAAGTGGAGTGCTGTTGTGATTTTTTATTCTTAGATCCTTGAGAAGATGTTTCAGCCACATAACCTCACACACAGTCATGGCCATGGACCTGTATTCAGCCTCAACTGTGGACCTTGTCACTACAGTTTGTCTTTTACTTTTCCATGAGATTGGTGAATTGCCAAGAAGAACACAAAAGCAAGAAGTGGATCTTCGAGTGGTGGCACCGCCTGCCCAATCGCTATCACAATAAGCTTGTAGCTGTGCTGTGGAGTTAGATGCTAAGAAAATGCCTTGATATGCAGTGCCTGAAAGATATTTGATAATTCCTTTTGATGCTTGTAGGTGAACTGTAGTTGGCTTGTACATGAACTTGCTCTAAACATGAATAGGAAAGGCTATATCAAGCCTGTTGAGAGTGGGATAAATTAGCTTCCCAAGCAATTGTTGATATTCCCAAGGTTCAGGAAGAGGATCTCCCAAATCAGCACTCAACTTGATGTGAGTGTCCATAGGCAACTTGAGGGGCTTGCAATTGAGCATATGATAGTGTGAGAGAATGTCTTGACCATATTTCTTTTGGGAGAGAAAAAATCCCTGATCAGTGTGATCCACTTCAATGCCTAGGAAGTACCTCAAAGGCCTTAGGTCCTTCATATGAAACTGAGATGAAAGGAACAACTTTGTGTCAGCAATGCTTTGTACATCATTACTAGTAACAAGTAAGTCATCTACATAGACAAGGACAACAGTAAAAGACTCATTATGAACTTTAGTAAAGTGAGAGTAGTCAGACTTGGACTGCTGGAAAGAGAAGTCTTTGAGTGCAGTGCTGAGTTTGACAAACCATTGCCCAGGAGCTTGCTTAAGTCCATATAAGTACTTAAGCAGCACACACACTTTTGGAGAGCTTACTTTTACTTATTTGACAGGTGTATTTTGAATAGAAACCCTGGTACCAAGTCCTGTATAGCCTGGAGGGAGAGTCATATACACAGTTTCATTCAAATCCCCATGCAAGAAAGCGTTTTTTACATCCATCTGATGGACCTTCCAACCTTTGATGGTTGCTACTGCTAGAAAGGATCTAACTATTGCAAGCTTGGCAATAAGAGCAAAGTTTTCTTCATAATCTATGCCATATGTCTGCCTATTTCCCAACACCACAAGTCTAGCCTTGTGTCTTTCCACACTACCGCCATCAGGATTATATTTGGTTTTATTATTCATTTGCACCCAATGGCCTTTTTTTCTTTAGGAAGATCAGTAACAACCCAGGTATGATTCAATTCAAGTGCATTGAGTTAGTCATTCATGGAATTAACCCATTGGGATTGAGTCACAACTTGTTTGAAGTTTTTTTTGTGATAAGAAATTTTGGACATGAAACAAGAAAATTGTGGACTAGTAGGTGTATTAGCCACATCCTTTATTTTGATAGGTGAAGGTGCTTTGGTCACATTTGTAGTGTAATAATCTGATAACCAAGTAGGAGGTCTACGCCCTCTCACAGACCTTCTTACTTGATTTTCTACATGCTCTACTGCATTTTCAGGAGTAATGTGAGTTGTTTCAGTTGGATCAGTCTCTGGGGTGGCATTTTCATGGTCAGAATCATGAAAATCATCACACACTATGTCCTGTGAGTTTGTGGCTAGAGGTGTGTGATTTTTCGTTTTATGTTTGAACACTTGGTATGGAAAAATATGCCAATAAAATTTGACATCCCTACTCACAAACATCACATTATTTAGAAAATTTATCAGTTTGTATCCTTTTTATTTTTGAGGATAACCTAAGAAAATGTAAGGTACACACTTAGGTTTAAACTTATCACTGACTCTATCAGGATTTTTTGCAATAACAAGACTTCCAAAAGCTTTAAGTTTTGTGTAGTCAACCTTAGTTGAGTTGAGTACCTCATAGGGAGTCATGTCACCAATGACTTGTGATGGGAGTCTATTTGTTATATGCACTGCAGCCTGCACACATTCTCCCTAGTATTGAACTGGAAGTCCACTCTGAAATCTGAGTGCTCTAGCCAATGGCCATCTTAAGAAAGTTTCTGTGCCTTCTCTCAACTTTCTCATTTTGTTGGGGTGTATCTACACAGCTAGTTTCGTGCATGATACCCAGAGTTCCAAACAACTTCTTACARAATTTGTCATCCAGTTCACTAGCATTGTCCGTTCTAACCCTTTTCACCTTTCTTACTGATTTTCAACCAATTTGATGAAGACTATCACAACTTGATATGCTTCATCCTTTGTCTTCATCAAATAGATCCACACTACTCTTGTGTGATCATCCAAGATAGTAAGGAAGTATTTGTGCCCTTGTCTAGTGGCCACTTTGTACGGCCCCCATGTATCCATGTGAACCAACTCAAATGGAGCTGAAGCTCTGGACTCACTCCATTTGCATGGCAGTTTGGTGAACTTAGCTACATACCAGGATAGGTAAGCATTCTTCTCCTTTGTGTTGTTCAAACAATCCTCAGGGTATTTTTCCAATTCTGAGCCGTGGCCATGTCTAAACCTTTGATGCCCAAAGTCGTGCATTGATTTCCCTGATTTTCTAAACTGAGGCTGGAATAGTTAGTTCTGAGTTGGCACTTAGCGTAGTTACACTTCCCTTTGATTGTCTGTTGAGTTACACTTTGTCCAAGTGTCCTCAGTACTTTGTTCACAATCTTCCATTTATTCATATAGTAAACACCTTGTACTGCTTTGCCAGCCTTCCGTTAACACTTCTATCATTTAAGTTCTCAATAATGCAAAAATTGAGCTTTTGCACCTGATATAGATTGTGTCTAAAGCCTGGAACATAACATAACAATGTCATTTAGATCTCCTGCTAGCATCCTTCTCACGTTGGTTTCTCGCAGAGCTTTCTCCTGTAGCAGGTTGATTTTGGCTTGGGTTGAGATTTGCTTTCACATTCCTAAGACTTGATTGAATTCCCTGTCAATATGTGTGTGTTGCACCTGAGTCAACAACCAACCTTCTTCTACTTTCCTTGCCAAGTTGCATCCCGCCAACTCCACAAAGTGGCATCCATGTCATATTATCAAGATCATCATCTTCACTCTTTGAGTGTACAAGCAACATTCCTTGCATTTTTCAAGTTGTGCAGTTGTACGCCAGGGCAAGCTTCCTCATGACTAGAGCCAATTGCATTGCTGACATTTTCCCTTACCTTAATTTGTTCTGTTCATTTGACTTGTGGTTTCCTTGCTCTCTTACATATTTACCTCTGTTGTTATGGTCTCCTTCCTTGCCCTTAAAATACCTAGGATTTTCTTGGATTTTTACTTGATAGCCACCAACAGTCCCAACACTTTTTTTATGAGTGCCTCTGTCTTTCCACAGGCTTAACATGCCAACATTTCTATGTTGTGTGTCTAGTTGATAAGTGGTTTTTTAGGACCTACTTTATCGTACTCATTTTTTAAACCCTCATTTTATACATTAATTTGATCTAATTGTATACTTTAGTCCCCTATTTTATGTCCATTTGCATCACATTACGAGGTATTTTGAAACCTAATATGTTAATGATGCAATTTCGATTGTGTTTTCATAGTTTAGCCACCTTCAAGCTTCTTATAATGACATTAGATAAGAAGTTGACGACTAGCTAATTGCATCGACATGAAGTTGCATAAAGAAAAACAACTGGAATTTTCATGGAGGAGAGAAGGCATTAAAGGGAACATATGCCTAAGGCAGGTAAGCACATTATAGAGAAAGGTGTCCTGGCATATTGGAAGAAGCTTTAGGAAGTCGGAAGAAAGTGGAGGGAAAGTTCAAAATCAATTTTCGATCTACCTCACCATTTTGGCCATAACCTTTCGTTCCACACGATTTGAATGCGGTTTAATCTCATTGGATATCTACAAATCCAAGCTTTCAACGGTAATATGCAACGCTGCCCCAAATTGAGGTCTAAATCAAAAGTCTATGAACGTTTCAAATTCCAGAGTTTTGCGTAGTCTGGTCGCTCCTCCCCAAGCTGTCCATTACTCCAGTAGCTTTAGGGCGACTGAGGAGCGACCGCGTCCGCCAAGGACGAGGACCCACTGCAGAATTCACGCGTAGATTTGCGATTTTGGACCTTGTATAGAGGGGATAATTAAATACCATTTTGAGAGCATTTTTACTACACCATTCTCATTTCTTAGTTTTAGGGTTTGGTTAAGAATTAGTTAGGGTTTGGAGAGAGAGAGAGAGAGAGAGACAGATTAGCTTGTAATTGCAATTTCATTCAATCATAACTTTCAATCTTCAAGTTCTTCATTTGTAATCAATCTCAACCTTCTCTTTTGTTTTCTTTTTATTGTTTTTTCTTGCTGTTTGCTTAGAATTGCTAGTAGTTTTGCGTTTGCTTAATTTCTTCTGTTATATTAGCAGCTAAATCAAATTCTCTAGCATATTAGGTTAGATGGTTGCCTATTTCCTTGTGTTATTGCTTTTTCCAGATCAGTGATTAGTGGGTAGTTTTGTTTTCTCCTAGGGTTTATGGGGAAGGAACTCATAAATTGATTGGGGCTTTTGACTTGCTAGCTTGATAGATTAAGGGGAGAGTAGTTTGAAGTGTTGTGAAGCTAGGGAGTTGCTTGGGCCAAGTTAATTCCCTGTTTGGTGGTCTTGTTATGCTTTGTGTATGATGTTATAGGATTGCTTTCATCGCCTTTGGACTATGAATTTGATGGTGCCTTGAGAGAGGACTTGAGGGTTTTAGGATGGTAGGTTACTCTTGGTTTATTGTGGTCTAAATTGAAGAAAATGGTGAGGCCTTAAGGGATACTTTTCTCCTTTCCTTCGACCTCAATCTCTTCATTTGGGGCCTTAGCGGGACGGGGAGAGAAAATAAGAGAGAACGATCCCCCTTTCCCGACTTTCATGTTTGACAAGACATTCCCCAATCATGTGCATCTCCGGATCACTTGTCTTAGATTATTTAATTCTTGATTGATTAATTGTGGTAGTTGTAGTTGTGTTAATCAATTGATTTCCCACAAAGATATAGACCCTTAGCTAGATTATTGGATTAATACATTGCTCCTTGAGACCGATACCCCCGCTATATTACATCGGGGTTTTTGAACGAGAGTATTCAAGAGCTCTTTTTCACTAGTTTTACCACAATTTCCACAAGTAAGTTCAGACCTCTTACTCAGCATAGCAAGGCCTTCATTTTCTTCCTTTGGTGATTTAGCGCCATGGTGGTGTTTAGCGCCACGGTGGTTCAAGCTTCAACCGTGTTCTACAACACTCCGACCACGCCGGGTAATAATCTGATCTGAAAATAGAAATCGTAATAGAAATTGAATGAGTAAGTGAGTTTGGTTGTTTAGCTTGAAATTATTGTTGTTGTTGTCTCAGAGAAGGCTGAGAGATTATTGGCGGAGGCAGCTTCATACGGAGCGCAGTTGGTGGTGTTTCCCGAGCATTCATCGGCGGTTATACTCGTGGCTCTGATTTTGGGGTCACAATTGGCAACACGACTGCTAAGGGCAGGGAGGACTTTTGAAAATATCATGCCTCTTCCATTGATGTCCCTGGTAAGAATTCCCAATTTTTCTTTTATTTAACTATAGTAGTAGATTGTTTTATGTGTCCAATTCATGCTCAAAATCTTGTTTTGGTACTTACTGTTACTGTGCTATTTTTATGGTCGAATGCTTTAAGTTTTATCAATAAGTAAGTTGTGAATATGTGATTGTTATTATGCTTTTTAGCTAAAGTTACTGCCACTCGATTTTAACTCTTTCAGTTTCCTTATAGGTCTCCCCCTAAAATTCCTAAAGTACGTATCCCGGAGGGGCCTGTCCTAGAAATTGCATCTGCTTTGAGATATGAGATCAATCGAGGACTTGCATCTGGAAAGGACTTGAAAAAGTTTCTTGCTGTAAGTTGCTTTGTGATGCTTTTGAGTTGTGTGTGTGTGTGACTGTCTGAATATAAATTGTTAGTCTAAAATTTATTTTGAATTCTCGCCTTAATCAGGTGATTGCTAGCTTGTGGATCTTCTCGATCTTGGGCAGTTGCTGCAACTTGTTGACCTTGTTCTACATAAGTAATGTCTATTCATCTGCAGGCTAGCAAATTACTTACCTGTTGTTGTTTAGGGATACTAATTGCTTGTCATTTCCATCTGTTAACTAGGCTTTGTTCTTCTTCACACCTTGCTTGTGCTGTATGAAAAATACGAGGATTAAGTAGATGCATTTGCTGAGAAGGCCATGATCGAGATTAAGAAGCAATATGCAGTTATGTGTGCCTGTTGCTGCAGCGAGCTATGCTTGAGTTGTTGTCTGAGTTGTTGTTGCTGCTCTAGTTGTTCGAGTTGTTGCTACTACAATTGTCACTATTCACGTTTCCGGTTTTCGCTCTTGTTATTAAATAATACCTAGATATTAGGTTGATTAGTTTGATGTTAATTTTTATTCTTTANTTGCTTGTGCTGTATGAAAAATACGAGGATTAAGTAGATGCATTTGCTGAGAAGGCCATGATCGAGATTAAGAAGCAATATGCAGTTATGTGTGCCTGTTGCTGCAGCGAGCTATGCTTGAGTTGTTGTCTGAGTTGTTGTTGCTGCTCTAGTTGTTCGAGTTGTTGCTACTACAATTGTCACTATTCACGTTTCCGGTTTTCGCTCTTGTTATTAAATAATACCTAGATATTAGGTTGATTAGTTTGATGTTAATTTTTATTCTTTACAATGTATAGTTCCATAAAACAATGTAATATATATATTCAAGTTTAACATTTATGCACGTGTCTTCCTACCCTATTCATTTTTATTAATTTGATATTGCTAACAGTATCCTATTGCGTTAGTTAAAAACTAAATACATTACCTAAAATGATATTTCCTCCGATTCATTTTAATCGCAACAATTTTGAAGGCACAATTTCCTGTGCAAAATTTCATAAGGGGTGTTTAGAAAAAATTAGGGGTAGGTGATTAGCTATAATGGAGAGAGAAAGTGTGGACAAAAAAATTAAAGTTGGGAAGATGAAGAGAGAAAGTGGGGACAAAAAAATTATGTTTTAATAAGTAGGGCTATATGGTCATTTCATACAAAAAAGTTTACCAAATAAGGAAAGAATAGAATTGTTGCAATTGATTTGAAACTTCCCAAAATGGAAACTATTGCGATTAAAATGAATCGGATGAAGTATAAATTTAGAATGCATGTCAAAATCACGCGTTATTCGATGTAATTAATGTTTATATTCATTTAATATTTTCACATAATGTCCCGTGGACGCTCTTTAGATTTTGATGCCTTATTAATTTGCTCTGAATCTGTCATTGTAACCTCACACAATCAAACTTAACCTAAAATGTATAATTTACACTTGTAAAGCACTTGTAATTGAACTCACAGTTGTTACCCGATTAGTGACCCATGCACTTGTTCGTTAAGTACTAAAGACTATCTTCATCATGTTTCTTCCATCTATTAGACTTTCCTTAGATGAACCATCTCAAGTTCTCAACCATATTAATTATCAACTTCTTCAAAAGAGTTATCCAACCTTG
>SNQN01003345.1:33127-62287 GCA_008642245.1 Bassia scoparia | reverse complement strand
CCAACAATGGAATGACAGCCTTGACGAAGGAGCTGTCTCAAATTGTAGCTTGGAGAGGCCTGAATATTGAGATATCTGAAAGAGCATCCCGGTTATCAATAGTCTTCTCTTTATACCTTCAAGTTTGGCCCCTTTTCGCACCAACGGGCCATCAATGGGCACCCTTGAAGGTGTTCTTCTCTATCTTCTTGGAAATTCTTATTTCCAGAAGCTTATCATCTTGGATGTTGTCTGTAGACATTACCTGCCGATAGATTGCGTAAGTAATCTTCCTTCCTTTCATGTGGGTCTCCCAGCAGCGAACCCACCGAAAATCATAATGAAACTACCTCAGGGTCAGTATCATCATCTTCTAAGCGGGGGTGTCTTCTTTTCTCCCGGAGCTTTTGCCTTACCTTTAATGAGGTGCTTCGGGATTTTTTCCTTCATCAACCAGGTTCCAATGCCCGTTGGAGGTAAAACGGTTGGTGACATGTCCAATATCTTGGTGGAAGTGGCAGTATCTGAACTATCTCTCTTTTCTCTTTCTGATTTCATATGGGAGAGAGGTCAAGTATATTCACCTTTCCTTGACATCCTTGTACACTAGGTACAGATCTTTGGTGTACTCATATTTGGGCCTTCGATTTCAAACTTCTCTTCTTTCTTCGGGGTTGTAACCTCTTTCTGACCTTCCCATCATGGAGTAAGTCCCCGGACCTCCTGTGTCCACTGTAGCGCTGACTGATCATTGCGATCCCGTCTTCTTGATGACCCAACATCCCTGTCCTTCTCTTTCTTGTTGTTGCATTGACACAGTTCCTCAGCATGAATCCATAACTCAGCATCCTGGAGAGCTTGAGTAAGAGTGCGACATCCTCTCTTGAGGAGATCAAACGAAACTTGCTGTCCCTGTGCAAGCCTGTATAAAACTATTGAATGCTACATCGTCAGACAAACCTTAATCTGAAGAGACTCATAATTGAACGTTTGACATAGCTTCTCAAGGATTCTCACAGCCTCCCTGCTCAACCTTCCCCAAATGGATGTTGTACTTCTTCTCCCGTCGACTGCCATGAAGTGGTGGGAATATCACCGCCAATTGGCTGAAATTGTTGATGGAATCAGGGGGAAGACCGTTGACCATTTTTGGGCTATTCCCTTAAGTGTAACGGGGAAATAGCGACACCAACTGGCGTCATCAGCAGGCTGAGTTAGCATTAAATGCTTGTAAGTGGCAAGGTGATCATCTAGATCACCCTTGCCATTCAAACGGTTCAATGGTGGGCAGCTTCACTTTTTGCATGGGAGCGGAGAGTATGGCAGCGAAAGAGAGAGTGCTGGAAAATGGAAAGAGTTCTAATGCGCTCTTCCAAGTCATGTTCTCTTGAGGAAGGAGATTGCCTTGGATGTCGTATTGAGACTTGCCTAGAGCTGCTGTTATCAGGTCATTACCTCTTCTCCCTTGGGTACCTTGAGAAAGGTGATGAGAGCCTCCCAGGGAAAGAGTGGGATCAACGCATGCTTGGGTTGAAGCAAAGAAGGAAGAAGCTCTTCTTCCATTCCCAAACTCAGAAATTCTCTTCGGTCATTCAGTAATGGATCTAGCATCAATCTTCTTCATTGTTTCATCCTTTAGTGTTTCTCTAAAGATCTCTATTCTTGACTTTCTGTCTTCTATGACTCCCGCACATCCTGAAGAGGAGTGGGAGGAGAAGTTCCGAGATTGATAAATCTCTTTTCCGTATTTCGCCTGAAGAAGGTCGAATAGGAGTTGTCTTTGTGGAGCATACTTAGGAGTATCCTGATACTTCCTCATCTTGGGTTCGTGAACTTGGTAGCAACTTGAGATGTAATATCTTTTCGGAGTCGTTCAAACTTAGAAACTAGTCTTCCTTCTTCGAGTTTTCTCCTAGGAGAACCTTCGGAGGGTGGTAGTCTTAAACTTAGGGGCTTGTGGAGTTTAAAGCTCCCTGCTGGCTTCTTGTCTGCCCTAGCTTTCTTCAACTCTTCTTCATATGTTTTCTTAGCTGGCAGCTGCCGTGTTGGCTTCACCTGGCTCTGCTCAGCTGACAGCTTCTCTACTTTTAAGGAACTTGATGAAGTCCATCATACAGAAAGGTCCTTCATTAAATCATACAATTGCCCCACCGTCACGAATCGTTGTCACCACAGGTCGACATCAGCTTCCTTGAAGTGGCATGAGCAATAGCTTCTCTCCTTCCCCACCAGGAGAGGAAAGAGAGGCATCATCATTGAAGAGTTGATCAATTTTGTTGTGTCTTGATGAACGGTTGTGCATTGGATGTAGAACCTTCACTCACCATCTTAATTGTCTTTCCCCACAGACGGCGCCAATGTTTAACCCGTGGAAGAGCAACACTTATTTGTAGGTTCGGGAGTGACTTCTCGCTTATGCTTTGAGTGATATCCACAAGCTAAGGTAAAGTAGTCCAAGTCTAGTCCAATAGTTTTTCAAAAGTGAGGTCTCCAAGCCCACGAGCAGCTTCCTTGGCACCTTGCAAGAAGGCGAGTAATCCCTTGGGATTATCGCCCCTCGACGCTCAAGTTAGAGAGTGAAAGAGAGAGGAGAGCAAAAAGAATGACAAAGCAAGACAAGAAAGAGAGTATTTAGAGTAGTTTAAGGTAGTTGATTTGAGTGATTGTATTGAATGTGTCCCTTTGGGAAAAGTTTGGATATTTATAGACATTTGTGGGTTGTCGGGATTGCGACAAGTGGCGCATCTTAACATTTGAGCTTAAATGGGCCTTGGCTTTGAGGAAAGCTTATGTATTAATATGGATGTTTACACGTATTTCTACGTATATTATACGGTTATACGTATTTTGTTGTATAGTAGTTAGCCCAATGATTTAGGGCTTTGTTGAAGATTGGGCTTGACTTGAAGAAATCAGGCCCAACATTATTTGGGCTACATCAGATCCCATCCTGAATACTCTAACCAGCAAAGAAGAACATATGAACAAGCGAGGCAAGAAAAACTATCAACTAATGCATTATATAGAATTATAAATATTCATAGAATAATGTGTGTGCATTAACAACATAAAATATCAAGACAGAACGAAACATTGTGGAACAAATGAAGTATATTCATATGTTAAAATTTGATGTATAAATTTATGATTTTTTTTAAAAAAAAAAACAAAGAATGCATATGCATCCAAGCTGCCGCTAAATGGTTTGGCAGTTGGCACATGGTCAACAATTACGACGTATTACAAAAAATTGTGTAAACACTAGCTATGTAACATAAACCTAAATACTCTAAACTAGTATTAAAAGCTGTTGTTTTTTATAGTAATTTGTATGAAATTGGTCAACTAATCTATACTCTATTACAAGCAATTTTTGGTTGAATTACACCTAAAGTTGATGCTGCTGAATTGGTACAAGATGAAGATGCTACAGTATCTTTGTGAGTTAGGTTGATATCCTTCATGTCTATCCCAGAACAAGGATACTTCGAGCTGCAATCGAACTTTACTGCTATTGTCGTTGCTGATGATCCGCTAATATCTTTGTACGATACGTTACTAATTTTCACTCCGGAAGCCTGGTCATCAAAATTGATAAAAAAAAAAAAGACAATTAGAGAATGATCAATTTATACGGATCGAATATTAGATTGGAGACGAAAACAGCAACAATTTAATTAAAAGTATATATGATTACATATTTGATTTAAAAAATGAGGAATATGATATAACATACCTGTCCAGGGCAATTTTTATGACCGGGGCAATAATTTTGATCAATAATGATTGGATTTTGGACATTCACCATTTTGAGATTTTGGAAGACAACATTTTTAACAAAGCCATTACTAGGCCTTCCCCATGACTTTATTCTTACTCCATTTTGAGTGTTAGTAAAGGTGGCCGTTTTTACCGTTACGTTTTGCACTCCTTCCTCGTTTAATGAATTTCCTAAGCTCCCAATGCTGCAAGACCATTCAATTGATTAGCAACTAATCACGTAATAATGATCACAAATTTTATAAATTTATTTTACAATTATTGAATGAAGTTAAGAACAAATACCTAATGCCATGGCCGGGACCACATGTAATTCCTTGCATCAACAAGTTGGTGGCTCCAGCACCAATCGAGATACAATCATCCCCGGTACCAATATTTGTATCTAAAATTGTGACATCAGACGACCTTTGAACATGAATGCCATCGGTGTTAGGYCTATCACGAGGAGCAGRAACCTTAACACCCTGAATTTTCACATTCTTACATCCATTTATAGAAATATGAAACAATTGGGTATTGAGTGAAGTTATGCCATTTATRTGAACGTTCTTTGAGCTTGTGAAGCTTAAAGTCTGCATATAMGGAAATTGACATACATTAGAAAACAATATACTAAGCAATAATACAATTTAATCGAATTAGTGTATGTCAAACTATCCAAGTGATAGAAGGAAAATCGATAACTGTTTTTTTAATTCAAATGAGRCACAAAGGCGGATACATTTGTACTAATAATATGTTACTTACCGTGAAACCACGAGGACAATTGCCTTTCCCAGACCGCTTACAAGCCCACAACCCCGCTCCTTCACCATCAAACACCCCGCCAGTGATCGTGACACCATCGACATTATCAAACCACACCCACATCTTCGAATCCCCAAGCACCCGGAAATCAGTGGGGGCCACAAACAGTACCTTGATAACAAAGTCGATTCCACCACCTTGGCACCCTTTACGGAAATTTAAGTGCAGTTTGAACAAAAATCGTCCTTGAGGAATAAAGATGGTGGATTGGCCTGTTGAGTCACAAGCCATATCCCAAGCTGCCTTGAAAGCCTTTGAAGAGTCTTTGTTTGAGTCCGTTTAGCCCAAGGGTTACGACGTCATAAAGTTGGTTTTTGTTGGTCCCCTGCTACAACCATGTTACAATGTCTGAGGTTGAGGATCATTATGATCATAATAGGCAATGATGAAATATGATAATCTTCATTCTTACTTTGTTTCAAAAGTTTTTGGAGTTGTGTAAGAATGAAGAGAGAATGGCACAAAAGGAGGGATTGAATGTTTGAGAGCTTAACTAAAAACAAGAGGTTTAAAGTATCTATTATAAGATTGTAGTATTGTGAGTATTACGTTAATGTTACGTTATGTTGACCTTTTAGCATAAGGTAAGTATGATGATTGAAAAATTATATTTGACCATTGAAATAATGATAATAAAATAATATGGAGTAGACTTTCAAAAAGAATCACATTTGACCTCTAAGAATCTACTGTAAGAATATAGTAAAAAAAGGAATGTTATCAACTCTACAAACAAATCAAATTTCAATAATAATTAACCTATGTTGTTGTAAATAACTAAGCTAAGCTAGCTCACATCCGTAAATTGTAACTAAATACGCGTACTATTGTATGACTATGGTATTCTATATACGAAGTAGTAGAGTAATTTATTGTTGTTCATAAAGTGACATTCAAGGTAATTTAGTCTGTATACGATTTCATCTCTTATGTTTATCTACAATATTCATATCTCATGCATATCAATGAGGTGATTGAAGGGGTTTAACGGACAAATTATCAATTTTGTTTTAATACAATCAAGAATGGAATTGCATGATATAATCTTAAAATTATTTTGTTTCTATTTATTTATTGGCTACACTTTAATCATCGATCCAAAATTTAATTTTCCCTTATAATCTCATTCTTTATTATATTAAATTTTTATTAAAATTGCAATACGTTTAATAAATAAAATTTGCTAAACTTAATTTTTGTATCATACCAAGCACTATTTTAAGTATCACATTTTTTAAAAACTTTAATTAAAAATTAAACGTTTTTCTATTAGTCTATCACATTTTAAATATGAATTTTTTCGTAGGTATTTTTTATTATAATTGCTTGATTTTCTTCAAATAGTCAATAATATTCATATAGATTAATAAGTTGATTGATTAACAGACATACAACTTCTTGGTACTTCGTAAGCGATAACTTTTAAGAATACAAAGTACATGGTGAAAATTGGATATATATGTATACTCACCGGTTGTATAATAAAAATTTGTCAAAGTCGAAAGACAAAAACCTCACTCATAGTTGCGATTAATTATTTGTTAATTGCCGGGATCGGATTCTTTCGAAAGGACGCTGCATAATGATGTAGCGTGAAAAAACTAAAAGTAGAAAAGTTGTTAATACAAAAGGTATATTGCTTAAAAGAGAGAAAAGTAGTTTTAATTAGGGATAAAACGTGAAAAAGGATTAAAAATGTGATATGATGTTATTTCACAAGTAGTTTAAGCTTAAAACCACTTTAAACTGTCTGTACATAATAAAATATTGTGGAATAACTGGAATCAGTGATAATCCAGACTCCCAAAATCCCCATTTGAGTAGTGGACGTACGTACAATTGGCAATTTGGCATATATGCTTCATTTAAGGATTTCTTCCTGTTATTTTCCTTTACACGACAAACTTAAGCAATGTTCAACGTTCGATACGCTTTTTTTACGAATCTAAGATGATTAAAGATAAGAACGATCTTTATTTTGTTATTAACATTAATATACTTCGTTCGTTCTTTATTACTCGCATCCAATTAATAGAGTACATAATAAGGAAGCAATATAAATAACTGAGACTGCCCAAAAGATGAATATTATATAATAAAGGAGAAACAGAAAATATTGATTAAAGGAAGAAGTTTGAAAGTAAGACCACTAACAGTGGGACTTATATTATTTATTTTATATATAAGGATCTGGTTGTAATTTTGGTAGAGACCATTTACTATAAAAGGAAAATATGCAAAATATTTTGCAACTTACTAAATAAAAAATGATGCAAGTAAAAAAAAAAGAAATATATCATACTACGTTTTTATTTTTTTTTTTTTTGGTGCAATATCATATCTTGTTGTTGGATTATGTTATATGTAGCCCTAAGGGCTACATATAAGAAATTAATACACTACTATTATATGGAAATAATTTAAAGAATAAGATTAAATAACAAGTACAACTATCAAGATAATAAATCTTCATTGAAAATATTCTTTCCATTATTTTAGGTATCTTATACATAGCCCTTATAACATTTTTCCCTTGTTTAATTGTCGACATCTACTTTATTTTATTGTTAAGAAGTTGTTGCGTAAGATAAAAACATCCAATATGAATGCATAAATCTCGAAATAAATAATTATTCAAGTTCAATTTCTAATTTTGAACTACTGTTAAACTTTAAGATAAGGTTGTTTGTTGATTATTATGGTTTAATTTGTTTTATGGATGTAGTTTGTTAGAGTTTAATTTTATCTCCTTAGGATATAATTTGTTAGAGTTTAACTTATCGCATTTTTTGTGATTTCTATTGTTAAAATTAATGAAAAAGGTTAGGTCGTTTATTCAAATAATTATTGTCAATTAATATGATAATCAAGAGCTTATGCAAGTATATCCACTAATAACTCTATAATGGAACTACTAATTATATATTGTTTATTAGAGGCCGTTTATTTGTGTACACATATTCGGACACATAAACGAACAACAACAGTAATAAAAAAAATAATAATAATGATAATATAATAATATATGTAATCCAAATAAAATCGAAGTTTATTATTAAAAAGCTTGAAGCAGTAAAAATACGTTATCCTTTTCTAACATTCTAATCCTAATTTTTAACCAATATTTTTGTTCTAAAAAATGCAAAATAAAATTATTAGTAGGCAACCTTTGGTTGAAACACCACATATTTGACACGAGCGAATTTGTACAAGATGAAGATGAAAGGCCTGTTATTGTAGTTAAGTTGATATCTTCATCTCAATGTTGGCAAGTTTGTTTGGGGCTTGCATCAAGTTTGATTGTGACAGGTGACGCCGATTGATCCATGAATATCTTCATATTTACATTGCTAACTTCACTCCCGCAACCTGCACGCAATTAAACTATGTCTAAGCAATGTTGTTTCGGGCTATGTTAACATTTTTCATAAAACTACGATATGGGAATTGAATTGTTACCTTCCAGGACAATCATTCTGATGAGGACAATAGTTGGTCGATAATGATGGGATTCTTAGCCTTCACATTGTGATGTGTTGAAATACGACCTTTCTCACGTACCCATTGCTTGGCTCGCCCACGACTTATTCGCACCATTGGTTGTGCCAGTAAAGGTTGCTTTGTTAGGTGTTACATTATACACTCCCGCTTCATTCAATTCTTCCCTAAGCCCCCAATACTATAAAATAAAAATAAAAGTTAGCCTACATAATCAGAAGATTTTATACTAAAAAATATGTTTTGAACTAAAAATGGTCGGTTTATAGACATACCTAATACCGTGTCGGCCACAGTAATTTCCCATCCATAGGTTAGTAGTTCCCGCCCAATCGATATGCAATCATCGCCCGGTGGCGATTATTGAATTGTAAATTGAAACATCAGTCGAACTTCTCTAATGAATGCCGTCAGTATGGGGCTTTCACCCGAAGCAGTTTATAATGGACTCCATCCACTCTGACGCTGGAGACACCGTCGATAAATGTGAACAAATTGACTATCGATGGACGTAACTCCGAATATCCAACATTTTTTGAATTTCCTAAAGGTTAAACTCTGCAATTTCAAGAATCACGATGTGAGTTTCACGCAAAAAGAAATTATTCAATCAAGAGGTAAGCTGATCATCAAATAAGGTTAATAGTTATCAAATGCTTTGCTTTTTTTGAGGTTGAAATCGTGTTTTTTTCTCATGACTACWCTGTACGCTGCAGCCCATGATACCATGAAGAACTTGTATGAATTTTGCCTCGTCGATATTATTCCATTCAATACAGCAAGAGTATTATCATCATCTTAGAATTAAGGAAACTAACAAATAAATATACCCAAAGATACTATCTCAYCCGTTTTACTTTACTTAATAAATATACCCAAAGATATTCTCAGATCATGATTCTGATTGATTGTTATTAGTGTTGCAAATTACGTAATTGAATAATTCTGTTATTACAGTTGTATTTTAATTCTGTTGAGTATTACAGTTGCAAATTACGTAATTGCATTGAAACTTCTGTTATTACAGTTGTTTGTTAGTTAATTATATTTGTAACTTATACCTAGTCAATACTAAAAATTATTTAAATATAAATTATCAAAAATAATACTCGTCCAGTCCGTACTATACCACCTATGTTATTAACGAAATTTTCAATAAAAAAATATTGTTATTTTATATTATTGTTAATGTTTTCTAGTTAACAAAATAGTTTCTCATAACAGTACAAAAATCGTACAAYCATGCAAAAGTTAAAGGATTTAAAACATACCTCAACACCGTAAGGGCAATCGCCTTGACCAGACCGCTTACAAGTCCACAACCCTCTTCCTTGGCCATTGAATACTCCACCGATTGATGTGGAGCCTTACTTATAGGATAGCAAAGATCAAGATGTTAAATCTTCGATCACCGTAATTACTGTGGAAGCCGTAATTGTTGCATATGATAAATTCGATTTGAGATCACGTCTTACACTTTGCCACGAGAATTTAAGGTAGAATGAACCAAACCGTCCTTAAGTGTGGAATAACGTATGGTGGATCGTCCTGATGGCCACAGGCGAGGTTTTCCCCAAAGCGTGTCCTAATAGGCAGTAGAAGACATCTTTTTGAGTTGGTGATGCTGGCGATCCAAATTGTTACTCAATAATTGCAAAATAGATTGTTATTGTTTTTGCGGGGTTGCGATGATGATTTAGCTAATGTTAAATTACTAAATTTAAGATTATGAAGATGATAATTGAAACCCTTGAAAGTGTGTTTGTAATCATTCATTATAATAATGCTATATGATAAATAAGAAATACTATTGTTTGTCTATGAATTAAGAGAAGACAATTGTTTGTATATGAATAAGAAGAGTATTGGTATGTAATATTAAGTAGAGTTAGAACTTTGGTTACTTGATATTTTAAAAATCTTTTAATCTTATTTTAGATTCATCATACTTTAAGGTCATATATGTATTATGAAGGATTTTATCTTAGTTAATATTATTTAAGTAATATAACCATAGATTACTTCTCACTAGCTTGTAATTTTCTCTCCTAAGAAATTCTATGAATAGCTATTGTGTGTAAACTTTCAACTCAAGTTTGTGTTCGATGATGATGTTTTATTTTTCAGATTTTAAGAATATTTTATATACAATTATGATAAAAAGATAAATTTGGATTAATATGGTGAGTAAGGAATTTGTGGATGAGTTGATAATGGGTAAATACCTCTAGATATAGTATCTCCATTATCGGAGTACACTTGTTCAAGATCGTATCTACAACTCAAAAATATTAAAGTATTAGTTACAATGATATGTACAAGATTATATCTCTTCCGATTGTCAACATCAGAATTGGTTTGCCGAACTAGACGATGCTGTGTTTATGTTATTAAGTTTGCAAAAAATTTTAATGAATTAATGAAATATTTCAAGTTAGGAAATAGTTATTTTTATTAGATGTTCCTCTAATATTTTGATATTTGAATTGATTTTTCTAATTTCTTGTCTAATTAATTTAGCTCATGCTTTATGTTAACACAAAAATTAAGTTTTAGGAACTTATTTTATTGCTTGTTAGGTATTAAGTTTCAAACTTCAAAATGAAATTTCAAGTTAGGATATTTTTAGGCATTTTTCAAGTTTTTTATTATTTTTGATTTATCTTTCTATGTTCTTGTATTTAATTAGCTTGCATGTTCATTTCATCTCCAAAAAATCTAACTTATTAGTTTAACTTATTTTATGTACATTGTTTTGTTATATTTGATATATTTTAACGCGGTGGAGTATTATCCTTTTTTTTTATATTACATGGGTCAAGGGATTTATTTGGTGATAATTATAGTATTATTAAATTGACATAATTTATAGCATATTATTGTTAGAGTTTTTTTTATGAAAATTTAATAGCACATAGTATCTACATTATTTACTCTTCATTAAGAACGGTAAAAATTATAGCTATTTTTGAGGGCTGGGGACACTATCATTCTCCCCCTTTCGCGTTAAATATAATAAAGATTATCAGCGCGGAATCAAAAGTTGTAAGCATAGCAACTTGTATTATTAGTTATATGTTAAATACATGTGATATTTAGAGTTCAAAAAGTATTTACATAAATATGAGTGACTTTTTATTTATACATATTATTTAATTTTTTGTTGCAGGTTGCGAAACATAATAATACGTTTGATTATGTATTGAATTTATTTTTTTTGTTTTCAGTTTCTTATGCGGATATTTCATAAAGATGATTGATTTTGATTATTATGAAAAGACTAAAAAGATAACAGAATATAAACAATATATTGAGTAACATATTTACGTCTGTTTCTAAAATTTTTTTAAGTGAAATGTTCAATTAGCATAAAGATTTCGGAAACGAACATTAACGACGGCTGTACTATATAGATGCAAATAAACACTATCAGATTTTTATCGGGTATGCCTGTGATTTATTTAAGGAATTACTTGCATGTATATCTAGCAAAACATTCGAAGGTTTGGCATTTGGTTGGTGTAACATTAGATATGTTACAAGAGATTGAAAACTGCTAATATATAGCTAAATTATCTAATGAGCTACTACCATCATTAGCAATTCTAAAAGGTTAGCTTTTCACGTATTTGATGAAAGATTTAAAATCGTAACGATCAATTAATCAATTAAATCTAAATAAGGAATAAATGATATTATTATTGTTTTAAAATTATTTTGGATAATTTGATAGTTTAAAACTTTAGGTTAATCTCTTTTTCAAAATACGTGAAAGAAGGCCAAATGGTTTCTTATTACGTGAAGATGGTTCTGATCTTTTTAAATAATTGCTTCCAAGTGATTAATTTGTACAGTGAGTGGTCACTATTGGATTTTTATACTCATTACTGGTATACAAAGCATTTTGGTTGACCAACCTAAAGTTTGACCCTTCCAATTGTACAGAGTGACGAAGACATGGCTGTATTTGTGAGCTAGGGGTTGAATATCCTTCAAGGTATAGCCTGCAATACAGGGATATTGGAGGACATGAACAAACTTTTAATTAGCAATTGGTGTTTTGCGATGTTCCCTAATTTTCGTACGATAACGATAAGCTGTATTCACTGCCAGAGCTGTTCACATGTTAGATTCGTAAATAAACTCATAGACTCTAATATTAGGTAAGATAACGAAGATGCGAAATGATTGTACTTAGTTTATACGAAGTCGTATAACATATTGTAGAGAAGAAAGAGTACAATTTACGAGTGAAGTATATGATTCTTCACATGTTAGAAGTGTGATTCATTTTATTTACTGTACGATTTGACGGGGAAAGCTTTTGACCAGGGACAAGTAACCTTTTGATCAAGTGATCGTGGAGTTTTGAGTGTTCAGCATTTGAAGATTTTGGAATGATAGTCTCGACAAAACCATTGCTTGGCTTTCTACCATGATTTTATATCTGTAGAATAGAGTTCGTTTTGAGTATTAGTAAGTGGTGTTTTTACGTACGTTTTGCATCTGTCCTCATTGCAAGAATTTCCCAAGCTCCATGCTTAAAAATAACAATCATTGATTAGTTATTAATTACTTGTTATAGTAATAGACATTGGATGGGAATAACTGCCTTATTATAATTTAGACATAAGGGGTATTTAAAATAAAATATGATGAAACTAATGCAGCAGCCGGAGCCCACTTTAATTTTTTTGCATCCACAAGTCTAGCTCCAGTAGGCCGATGGAGATGCAATGATTCACCCTAAGTTTCCGGATGTGTGAATTTAAAATTGTGACACCAATCGACTTTTGTACATGAATGCCATCAGTATTAGGGCTATCATGTGGAGCAATGACGTTAACTCGTTGCAGTTTCACATTTTTACACTCGTTGATAYTAATGTGGAACAATTGACTATTCAATGAGGTTACATTATTCATTTTGACGTTCATTGAATTTGTGAAGCTTAAAGTCTGCACATAAACAATAATTCACTATACATTAGGAAAAAAAAATGTACTGTATGAAAAATCATGCTAAGTAACAAGACTTAACAAGAAGTAAAAGAAATATGTGACTAATTGTGAGTATAATACGTAGTAATATATAGCAAAGGTTAATACTTTACACATAATACTCTCTTTTATATATATAGATAGACTGATAGATGTTAGTAATGTTATCCTGATAGAGTATATATATAATTTTTCGGTCTGTGTTGTATCCACATACATTCACGGACATATTAGTATACSTGGACTTGTATTATTAGAACTCTTCACTATTGAGTTTTAACTTTTCATTCGCAATTTGTTTTTAAAACTTAATGAATCTTTACGTATATGTATCAATTGACCCATCACCCATGCATAAAGTGTCAAGTCCCGTTTGCATTGTTACTTACCGTTGCACCACGAGGGCACCCGCCTCCTCCAGACRGCTTACAAGCCCATAACCCTCCTCCTTGGCCATCGAACACCCCACCAGTGATCGTAACACGGTCAACTTTATCAAACCACAGCCAGATCTTCGTATGACCAAGCACACGAAAATCGGCGGGGGCCACGATGGTGCCGTTTATAACAAAATCAATTCCTCTGCTTCTGCACCCTTTACCCGAAAATTTAAGAGGAGTTCCAACCAAAAATCGACCTTGAGGAACAAAAATGGTTGACCGGCTTGTTGATCGACAAGCTGATTCCCAGGCTGCCATTAAAGCCTGTGATGAATCGGTATTTGAGTCGGGTCTAGCCCCAAGTCTCACCACATCGTAGTAGTTACCTCTTATTATTGGTCTACCTTCTACGCTAGTTATTGTTGTGAGAATGTAAAAAATCGTTACGATCAACATTGACAATGATATAATTTTGATCGTCATCGTTGATGAACGTTTCSAAATTGTGTAAGAATAATGAAGGTAGATTGCGATATGGAGGGAAAGTTGGTTTTTGAAGGTGCACAAATGAAGAACTACTTATAAGTAGTTGTAATCTACCGTTAATGTTACGTTAGAAAGACTTTTTTTGTTGAAATGAACAGAAAACTAACATTTTATATTGACATTTGACATGTAGTAGTAGTAGACTAGTAGTAGTTGAAAGTGAACAAACTTTACATGTATTTGGCACTAGCCTAAAATGGTGGCAAAGAAATGATTATTCCATTTACCTTCATGCTTTCAAAAGCTCACATTTTTCTTCTGGGATATGATACTTAACACATCATCAACCATCACACAAGTGTTAAGTGACAAGTTGAATGAGCTTGCAATGTCTCTATATATGTACACCAGATGTATTTTAAACTTCATATGTACCCGTACATATTTTTAATTTTATGAATTAACATTAATTCCTCATTGAAACATAGCACGCACTATGATTAAATTAAAACATATACTAGATCTGAAATTAGAGTACAAATTATTTTTTTTATTCATCCAACCCTAACAATAACTTTTTATTACTACCCTTGTCTATCCTTGTCTATCCACAAACACTTGACTATTGTTAAGGAATTCATCATATAATATATTGTTAATAAGTAAAATATATATGTGTAGTATATATTTTCCCGTATTGATATGATTTAGTAAATCATACATGAGATATATTTTTCTTATTAACAATATAATATATGATTATTTCCTTAACAAAATATTGAATATTTATTTCATTTTTTTAGTAGCACCTCACTGAGTTATATAACAAAATCTCTATTAATAAAGCAAGGGGGAGCAATGGTGTCCCCTTGGAAAATACAAAATACCCTTCACTTATATATGTAGTCAACACAAAATCAAATAATTGTCAAATGTAACATAATCAATTTCACCATTAATCTTATATATAATTCAAAAAAATGCCAATATGTAACATGTAATCAACATAAAAACAAAATAAATTAGGTTCAAATAAAGCATCTCACTCAAATTATAAAATTTAAAAAAGAAAGTTTCTCATCACTAATGATGTAATAGTAAAACAAAAATTATTAAATTGAATGTTTAAATTGACTCTCATATAAATGAAGTGGAAAAAAAATTACTATGGATAAAATTTCTAATAAATAAGGGATACAGTTAAAATGACTACGATAACAGGGGAAATAGGTTTAGTTTTACACCATATTCTAATGTTTAGTGTTTTTTTTTCTCTCCATCGATTTTTTTTAGTATTTGCAACACGTATAAAAGATATTAGATATACATAAGTAAAATAAAATGTTGAGTTCAATACATAAATAAAAATGAGACTACAATTAATAGTAATTGACCAATGTTTCAATTTATGTGCAACTTGATGATGATTTATTATTTTTATCTCATAAAATAAAACAAGACTTAATTTTAAAAATCAAGACTAGATTTTGAAAACAATAATAAATTATAAGAAAATCACATGCATAACTCTCGAAACACTAAAACAATATAAGTATAAAATAAGTCGCACGCATCGCGTGCATAAAAACTAGTATCATATAAATAGGAAAGTATGGTATTATTATAGAAATGGTTGGCTATTCATAGAACCAATACTTCCATTTTTGGGGAATTAATTTGGACATTTTGCGGCAAAAAAGTTTATGGAATTTTACTCAAGACTTGAGTCCCTCAAAAAATTACTCGGACTTGATAGATGTCTCCCAGGATTTGATAAATGTCTACTCGACTTGATACTGATATTAGTGATATGGGTTGTGCTTGAACATGTTAGCCAGTTCGAGATCGATCAACTCCCATAAAATAAGACGTTAAACAATATGTGTTGTTGACGTATCAAAGCCAAATAGAATATAGAAACAAATGGATTTTTATCTTAAGTTTTTTAAAGCAAGGTACATACAAGTTGGACATGAATGAAATTCCTCCATTGTAAAATATATTTCGAATATACAGTACTTTTTGGTTGGTTTTACGTACAGTCAACAATTTTTTCATTGTGTATTGCAATTGTAAGCCGTTTAAACGTACTGCTGACATTACGTGATAATTAAAAAATCATAGCTAATGTAATCTCACAAGTTTAGCTTAAACAAAAAATAATCATCTTATTTTACATTTTATTATGTTAAGAAACGAACTCATCTAATTAACGTAAGTATATGATATATTAATCCACACTTTTTTGCTGAATAATCAAAGAAGTTGTACTGTCTTAGTGATATAACGTGAAGATGTAAAAAAAATGTGATATGTTAATTTTACAAGTTTATAGCTTAAACCACATAATGTTGGCTTAGTAAGTATGTTTGTATATATATGAGCAAAATCATCAGAATCAGAATCAGAATCAAACATTCCAATTGAAATTGGCATTGGCATGAACATCCAAAATCGAAATGGATAATGGTACAGAAACAATAATGGAAGATTTTTCCCCTAATTATTATAGAAGGGTTGAAGTCATTGTCTCTTTTCTCATCTCAAAAGACATAAACTCTGTATTTGATTTCTTTATATGGGTGTGTAAGCGTGGGTTTAAACTCACAATATTTGAAAGTTTTTCAAGCGGACATGTTTTTCCGATTTTCAATGATTTTAGGACGGGAATTTCACTATTATGCAAAAATAAGTGTCACTCCGCAATCCGATATTATTATAAAAGTATATCCTGATTCTTTAGTGTTTCTAAAATAGATAAATAAGAAATTATGATTTCTATAAAAAATTTAAAGTAGAGAACTTATGTTATAAGTCACTAATAATATTTACTCTTGGGTCGAAAAAAATTAAATAAAACTTAAAAGTATTAGATATTCTTACTACATTCCTTATGATGTGTATTACACCTTTCTAATTAAAAACTTGTTTTTTTCCTATTCGATTACAGCACTACTTATTGATCATTTATCAACATTAAATTTGTTCACTAGAAAAAAAAAAAGTGAAAGTGATAGTGTTTTATAATTAATACTATAACTTAACCGTCATTTTAAACTTTTTGTTGAGATATTCTTACGGCATGGTGTTAAAATCTAATCTAATATGTAGCAGATTAGCGTCCAAATCTCATCCACCTTTCATCTTACAATGGAATAATTGACCTCAAGCAGATATGAGAATTTGTTTGCATCCACATTTCAAGCAAAATGTTATCGTGTTCGGAGGCGTGATTGCATCCATACATGTTATTATATTAACTACGAACCTTAATTAAAGAAATTATAGAAGATCAGATCTCAAGCTCTCAATTAATCCATAAAGTATGATAATTATGAAATTTTGCCTAAGAGAAATTGAGATTATATATTAACTGTTATTAAAATTCAATGTTTAGTTATTAGGAAAACAACTCTGTAATTTTTTTGTTTTACCTTGTTAAAAATTGATTAATTAAGTTAATATACTCTCCGTATCAAAAAACTCGCAACGCTTTCTATATAATGTCGTAACTAATTCTACAACACTTGTCCTTTTTTCTATTTTTAGTAAATTTTGAACCATGATTACTGAAATACCCTTACTAACCCACTTAACCAAATATTTAACACATCATCAATTCTTAATTTTTCTTCTCAAATTTAATCAATCCTAATTACCCAAAATTATAACCCCAATTCAACAACCACCACTATATCTCTCTCATCAATCAAACCCACAACTCAATCAAACCTCATCATCTCATCAACCTATCTTCATCAAACCCAAAACCAGTACCTCACCGACCCACCAGCCACCTCATCGACACACACTACCCCCACCAGCCACGTCACCGACCCAGCACCGTCCTCGCAACCACCTTCTCTCCTCATCAAACACCTTCTCCTCGCAACCACTTACTGCCACCAACCCCACAACTACTCGCAATCACCATTTTTAGATCAACAACCCCTCCAACCACCATTTTTGTTTTAGATCTAACAAATAAGGGTCAAATTTCTGGGTTGTGCAATTTGTGGTGGTTCGAAGGAGGGTGCGAAAGGGTTGTTCGAAGGAGGGTGCGAGGGAGGGTGCAAAGGAGGGTTTCGAAAGGGTGGTGGTGCGAAGGAGGAAAATCAGATCGGCGGGTGTGGTCGACGGTGGTGGTGTGAGTGGTGGTGCTGTGGTTTGGGTTGTGGGGGGGTTTGTTTATTAAACAGTTTATTTCTCTCTCCTATTTTACAATTAATCATGATTAGTGAAATTTAGGAAGTTAACACTCCTTAATACGAGTGTTGCGAGTTTTTTGGTACGGAGGGAGTATTTGTCAAACGCATACTTTTCCTTTTTTTTGATGCACATATTAATGTTTAATTGATTTGAAAATGTTGAAATTTTCTTATTATATAGGCTTTTAAATTAGAAAGGAATTAAAATTATAATGTTAAATAGGTAATTTTCGTTTTTGTTAAGGGTATAGAAGTCTTTTTATAGGGGACACCATTGCGCTCCCCCTTGACTTATGTAATAGAGATTCTTATGCTTCAAGTATCAGTTTAAATTTGATTTAGATGGTTTACTTAAAAAAAATGTAAAATTGCGTGGATAAATAAAAAATAGTTATTTTAGCAAGTATTAATCATTCAACAACATTTGCATTGTGTTGGGTAGATGAAAATCCAATTCGATTGACCACCCAGTTAGTGGGAGATTGCATTGCACCAAATTATTGTGGAAGTCAACACCTCATTAAAAAGTCTAAATCTATCTAATGCGGTAATAATCAACTTTACATGAATTTAACAATCAACACATAACTCTTCTTTAATTATCCTATTGAAAAAACAAAAACACCTTCTATAATGGGTAGAAAAACCCACTTGTTTTGGGAACGAGTGTGCCACAAGCCCACAATGACAGAGATAAATGATGAAGAAAGGAAATTCAATAGTGCATGTTTATTTAGTCTTACTTACAAGACRAATTATTCATTCACATTTGTATCCCATATGGTTGAATGTTGATTGACAAAGTGACAATTTYCTTGGGCTGCAACAACACRAATTTGGGACATGGTGTARAARAGAACAACACCAACTTGATCGGGTGTGCTTGACATCATTAACTTGAAGTTCGGATACAACGCATAACATAAGTGACATATTTGCATGTAATTGAGCTTCAAGCCGGTGATGTCATGTGCCCACTAATATATCATTTATGCTATGTGTTGCATCCGAATTTTAAGTTTATTTGTGTTTTCATGTACATTCAATCAAGTTGGTGATGTTTTGTGCATCTGGTTCTAAGTCAGTGTTGTTATGGTCAATTTTGCCTTAAAACAATATAAATTGTGGCAATTTTGATCAAAAACTTTTCTCAAGACAGTCTCTCGCAAAGAGTGATGAAATCTTAATAGTTATGGACAAAAATGGTTACACAAAAGTAAATATCAATTGTTAAAGTTATATTATTCCATTCATGGTTATCAAAATCGCGATTCGACGATTRTGCGATTTTATGATTCAAAAATAAATTTTCGATCCGATATTATAGTAAAATCTAAATTTTGTAGGATCATACGATCCTACAATTATTTAAATTTTGAATGGTAGGATCATAATACGATTCTACGATTTATAGATCCAATCCATAAGTGCAACTACAAAAATATAATTTTGTGATGGTGTTTGCAATTGTAATTTAAAATTCATGAACTAAGGTCAGAAATATACAATTCTCACATTAACTATATTAACAACAATATTTTGACTTCTAGCTACTTGTAYATTTGAAACTACACTTAGTTATTATTTTAATGTGAGAAAATTGATTCTTTTTAATAATTTAGCTATCGACCGACATATATGTTATATAATATTAATAATATTATTGTTATTTTTCGTATTGGGTGTAATTACGATTTTACGATCCGATTTATCGACCCGATCCTACTAGTCTTATCGATCAAAGCTAAGATCATGATAACCTTGATTCCATTTTTATTTACTAGTTTTTGCACGCGATGCGTGCGGTTTTTTTGCATACGCATAATTCAAAAATTGACCTTTGTACGCTATATATGTATTGTGTAATATTATTTTTTGAAATATAAAGTAATGTACTTGTAAAGACGAATAAAAGATGGTTAGTAAGAAAATGTGCAAAACCATGAAAAAATACAAAATATCTAATAGGTTTATGAGATTTTCTAGTATCATATGTACACATGCCTTAAAAAATTCTTAACTCAACGATGAAGGCCTATTTACATTAGCTTATTTTCATTTCAATTCAGTTCAGTTTAGCTCCATTCAATTCAGTCAGTTTTAACAATTTTCTCTCTCATAAACTATTAATTCACTTCAATTCAGTTCAGTTCAGCTCCATTTAGTTCAGTTCAGTTGATTTCAGTTAATGTAAACGGGCCTAAATGATATACCGATTAGTAATTTATAGGAGTAATTTTTACTTCTGCTTGTTTTATTACCTTCAGCAATCTCATTTATATTCTAAGTTTACTCTCTCTTCTTTATCTCATCATCTGTTTCTGTTTCCTATGAATACTTTTACTCTCTATCTCTATTTCATCTATGAATTTTCTTATCTTCATACTGAGTAACTTTACTCTTCTCTCTCTTCATCTCAACTATTTTCTCTCCCTTTCAGTATAAACTTCAACAACAAAAGATGTTTACATTCCTATTCATGATTTAGATCTATTGTATTATTCATTCAAATTGATTTCGACCATGAACCAATGCATGTAATCGATTGATTAACTTTGGCATTTAGCTTTGTTCCTGATTTTTTAGCTTGATTGAATTTAAATCTTCAAAATTTCAACTTTTTTTGTAAATTATTTATTACAGAAACGTTGCAGAACTTTTTTAAAATTAAGCAGAATTTTTATAGATAATTTAGTGGGCTAGATTTTTTTTTTTTGCCATCATTTAAGTTGCTTTCTTGATTCTCAAGTGTTAAAAATGATTTAGTCCTCAATATTTCTACCTTTAAATTATTTTTTGTATTGTATTTTATTTCACAATCTCTTTATAAGAGACTTTTTTAATGGTAGAACTTTTTTTAGTGTTGTGCTTGTTTATTTTTTCTAATCTGTCTTACAAGTTGTTTTATAAAAAAAATCTAATAATAAATTAGAAAAATACCCTTTTTTCTCAACTATATTTTAAAATTGACAGTGTATTGTGATTGTTTACTTCATTTTTCTAATTTATGTGAATGTATTTCTAATTTTATTTTTTAATCATTATTTAAATTTTGGATTTCATTTTTTTAGAGTTTTCTAATGATAAAGCAATGAGGAACCCGATGCGTACCTGGATTGACTGGTTGTGTTGATGATTGAAGAACGCAAATATTCCACAATCTAATTTCGAAAATGAAAAAAAACACAATTGAAGAATACTAATGAGCAACACATTAAGGAAAATAGAATACAATATTTGAATTTGACTATTACTTCTTAGTTTGTGAGAGGAATCACATGATTATGCTCCTTAGTTTGTTGAGTTGATAAGAAATTACAGAAGATTAGAGAAAGATTACTGAATGTATTTTTTTCCTCAGTCAATTGTGTTATCACTGCAATTGATTTTTAATTTTGTGCAAATTTTTTAATCAAGCGTTGAATGGGTGCATTAATTTTATTATTTGGTAATTTTTTTTGAATTACTCGATAATTTTTGTGACGAAGTGAATCACGGAATTCAATTGATAACGTAAGGAGTATATTGTGATAATTCTTTTTTTAATAAGGCGAGTATATCAGTGATGGTTTTGGGGTTGTTAAGTAATTATGAATTCATTTACAACGAAGGGTACTAAGTAATTTCAGGGGGACACCATCTCCCCTTGACTATATAATAGAGATATATTTATTCATGATTTCAAATTCATTCCATGTTTTGAACAAAACATGGTCTAGTACATTAAATAAACAAAACAAGCTACTCGTAATTAACATTGACTGCGACCAATTGATGTATGAGATGCAACTTCAATCCCAAATGATTTCTTAATATTAAGCCAACGAGAATCTTCAAACAAACACTTCAACTCATTTGTTGGTTCGACAACATTTGTTGGGCTTAAATAAATGGGCCCCCAAGTAGGGGTTCCATCCTCATATGAATTATGGGTCATTCTCCGAATATCCGACCCATCTATTCTTGCAATAAAGATCTCTCCATATGGTTGAGACTGACGTGGATTTGAGATGGGCTCAGCTGACACCCCGGCATAGTCCGAAGTAAACACAATGCTCTTCCCATCCGGGCTAAACCATGGATGGTTTGCTAGCCCACCCGATCCGCTTTGGATGACCTTATGGAGACCCGTCCCGTTCGGATGGATCATGAACACCTCAAAACTTCCGAGATGAAGTGAATTCGGTGATCCATGGAGCATATCCCGATTTGAAGAGAAAGCAATCCACTCSCCGTCGGGTGACCAGTTACACATGGTGTCGGTCCATGGACCCTCCGTCAYCCTTTGTATACCACTTGTTTCGCCTTTTTCGGCATCCATGATATATAGATTCTTATGGRCCGATCTATCCGACCTAAATACGATCCATTTACCATCAGGTGATATTGATGGAAATGCATTATTTGAACCGTCATTAGTTAACTTTTTAGATGTTAACTCATCATCGATGTCKATAGCAATTATATCAACTTTAGCCTTTTTAAACATAAAAACGGGACCAATACAAGTATAAATTACGCCTTTTCTTATTGGATCCCAAGAAGTTGTGAACGTTATTTCTTTATGAACCAACTTCTTATTTGATCCATCATGATCCACAACATAGAGAAAACCAGAATCCATACCTTCCACATAAGCAATCCGATCACCTTTAGGTGAGAATGAAGGAAATGACCCATCAACCCGAAAAAGTGAAATTTCCGAGTTTGGACTCTCTAAATTCTCAAGGAGGAGTATTGGTTCACTTTTCAATCCTTCCTCATCTCCTCCTCCCATGCATTTATGGTACCCCACTCTYGTCCCATCGGGCGAAATAAAAGGGTTAAAGTGATGATTATTAGGTGAAATAGATTTAGTCACYTCCTTAAACTCCTTATTCTTCACATCAAATAGTTCAATATGTCTGTAATTCGAATCGACCCTCCTWGTAACCACAACAATAAACTCATTATTACCTGGAGAAGTCGCGGGAGTGAACACATGTAAGCCTAGCGGGGTAACTCGCTCCACAACTACCGAGTCAATGGTTATTTGCCCAACTCGTGGAAGGACCGCTCTATAAACACTCCACCACCCATCAACATCATCCCTTCGATGAAAATAAAGGGTTCGATCATCCACCCAACACGGCCACCCACCATGATTAGCCACCTTGACACGGCCCGACCCATCATGAGTCAAGAACACGTATATATCTGTATGGAGTTCCTCCATGTCACCATTCCAATTTTTTTCACCATAAGAAGCTACCGCAGTAAAAACTCCCGAGGGTGAAACCGCAGGACTAAAATCGGGTACTCCATATGGGGTCAACCTTTTAGTTGACCCCGTTGGAATATGAGTCGAATACACCGCTGCCCAACTTGTCCTAGGCACGCCCGAGTTCTCGTGGGTGGACACGTAAATCAAGTGCTCACCCACCAAACTCGGGCGATCCTTCATAGAAACCCGACCCTCAACTTCGGACRCAACCTGCAACAAAGGAATTTGAACCCGACCCGGACCCGAAACCTCCAGAGCGGATCTTGATCGGGGTCGACCCCAGGTCTCTTCCAAATCATATAGACCGTGTCTAACATTATGTGAATGCCCCATTTCTTTCACTAACATAAACGAGTATTGCACTTGTGATGAAGTAATGGTTGACCAAAAAGGGTATTAAAAGAGGTCGAATGATCAAGGAATGCCATTATAGTTGACTGAAATGCCATCAGTGAGCTTCAGCTCGTGATGAGATTCGAAACGAAAGTGTAGGATTGATTATTGTTGGCGATTGGTAAAAGAGTAGATATCAAATTTGTCCTTAACCATATCAACTGTTGCGAAAACTATGGATGGATTGAGGATAGTTGATGATGAGATGACGAACTGACGACAGACAGACGACGAAGAAGCAAAATTTGATGAAAAATATAATTTGGAAGATTGATAAAAGGAAGACATGATTGTAGGCAGTTCTTCTCAGTCCTGTGAATTATTGATGAACTTATTATGGAAGCAAAGAATGATACATCTTCTGAAAATATAATGCTTGTGAGAAGAAGTGGTTGACAGGGGACTAACTTTCCTTACGTCATATAAAACGCCATAATACCAGGATTTCTTTTGTTTTTTTCTCTTAAATTATTTTATGTTGTACCAAGTAAAATTTAATACCAATTGAATGGAAAAGGTTTAGAAAACACTTGAACTGTTGATAACATCTGATAGTATTTGGATAGTGCCATGGTCATTAATGGCAATTAGATTACTCTAATGTCTTAGAAAGATTGTACACAAAAAAATTTGTGATATTTTCAGTTTGAGAGGTAAAGCGTAGAGTTTTAGATAAAGAGAAAATAAGTGAGGTTTCAATTTTGAAGTTTTGTGAGAGTAAGCGGTGATCCACATAATTTATGGATATATCATATTTTTGTGGACAGATAGATAGGATAGTGATTAGTGAATGGGTGTAATGTTATTCATTGGCTTGTTCAAGTAAGCTATTGGCTGGTATAACGTGCCTTATATAGTTGTCTCGAATAATCAATAAATATTATTAAAAAAGATAACATTTTGTACCGTCAGCTCCGCATTATATGACATAGGCCGGTGTTCTCGTCTACTTATTATATGAAGCAGTCAATTTAGTAAAATTTAACTTTTCTAAGACGTTGTATAATTTAGTAAAATAATTCAGTTAAACAAAATTCAATTGAAGGAAAAGGGCATATGGTCCTCCGATATGATCTGTTTACTTGACATAGAATTGATTTACTACATTGCAAGTATTGCTTTGTTTATTTCTCATTCTCTTTACATTGGCCATTTAGTTTTAGTTCATTTTTTTATGTAACAAATTTGTCAACCTTCGTCGATGCAATATGAAAAGATAATATTAATATATATATTTATACATAATATTTATTTATATCTGTATTGTGTACGTTGTATAGTATCCGTATACATTATAATATAAGCAAGGGGGGGAGTTTTGGTGCTCCCATAGGAAAATACATAAACCCTCATTTATTTTTAAATTAAATGAAAAGTAAAATGAAAGTTTATCATCAATATTTTTTACCAATTATATCAAAAAGCTAAATATGAGAGTAATTTTTTGTCATAATAAAAGTTGTCAAAATAATATTGTTTAATTACAAATTGTTGAACATAATATACAATGTATAATGATTATGAAGATTGATTTTAAGGGCATTATGAATATTTAATGATGAGTATAAGTCTATAATCATAATTGTAATTGCGATTTTAAAAAACCTCTCGAAATCAACTTTATTGTCGAAATCAAGAACAATAGTATATTTATTAAAAAGTAAAAGATTTGTATGTATAGATTAATCAACCAAAATTTATGTGAATCAATGCATAAAGTTCGATCAAAACATTTTTAAATCAGTTGCTAAGTAATTTAATATGATAGAGTAACAATCTTTTAATGAATAGTGATATATTACAAAATAATTTCACATGCAACAAAAAAAAATTTTCACGATAAAATGAGCATTTATATCACATTTTGTATTTAATATCCGCACGCATCGCGTGGAAAAAAAACAAAAAATATGTAAGCAAGACTATTCCACACATAAAACAAAAATACTAATAGCATCAAATGCAATGTGCTACGAGTACAAATAATGAACTAAAAGTCTAAACCACATTGTTGTTAACAAGTTTCAGCTTAGATAGGACTCCGGCTCAAAGAATCTTCATTCTTCCCTTTGGTTGTGCAATAGGAGATGTAAGTTGCAAATTTACGCATCTTTCTTAACACCATTACTCGGACACCGGTGACACAAGACCTCATGTTAACATTAAGATCTCTCCGTTGGTTAGTTTACCATGTTTATTGCCTCTAAATACTGCAACAATCACCTGTTGGAAGTTATGAGAAGAGTGGTGGACGTGTGAAATTTTTCTTTTTTATTCCTTGATACATGAAGTATAACACCACTTGGGTATTTATAGGCTCACCCATACAACATCTAGATTTTTCTACCACATGCAAATATCTTAGATTTTTTTTCTAATATAACTAGATTTATTCATACATTGCTAAAATATCTAGACTAGATAATTTCTCATGATTTTTCTAGAATACATCACATTTGATTTTTCATGCTAATACGAGATTTTTCTAGATAATTTACCATACATTAGATTTTTACATCATCTACCTAGAGTTTCTGTATTAACTCTCAACACTCCCCCTTAATCTTGAAAATTCTAAGGTGCTCCTKRATTTGAGGGAGACGTTGAGCGTTGTCGTGGGGTAGATGATAAGAGAAGTAATGATGAAACATGTGAAGTGCAGGGRGTTGGGCCATCTGAGTGTGGTGACACGAGTGTGGAGCAGGATGTTGATGAGTCCCAAGGTTGTGTTTCAACACCAAATGAGGGAGGAGAAAAGGGTACGACAATTTCAACGAGTGAGGAGGATTTAGGCCAGGGATGGGTAAACGTGTAAAATTCCCATCAACAAAGCTTCAAGATTGCGTAACCCACTAAATTTGGAAAAATAAAGATCCATCAAATTCACCCGCGAGATCATCCTCCTCAAGTATTCCTTATCCTATAACATATTTTGTTAATTATGTTCGTTTCTCCACAAAACATAGAAATTATATTGCAGCTGTAACAGAAGCTCAAGTCCCTAGATCATTTAAAGAGGCGATGAATCATGAAGGTTGGAGAGAGGCTATGGTGGCTYAAATAAAAGCTCTTGAAGATCAAGGGACATGGGTCGTGGAGACCCTTCCTATAGGGAAGAAAGCACTTGGGAGTAAATGGGTGTATACGAAAAAGAGAGATGAAGATGGTAATTTATTGAGATTAAAAGCAAGACTAGTGTGTCTTGGCAATCATCAAGAAGAAGGGATTGATTATAATAAAACGTTCGCTCCAGTGGCCAAGATGTCAACAATTCGTACTTTTCTAGCAGTTGCAGCGGTAAAGAATTGGGAAGTTCATCAYATGGATATTCACAATGCTTTTCTTCATATAGACCTGAAGGAAGAAATTTATATGAGAAGGTCGCCAGGATTTCAGAAAAATAATTCAGGAAAGGTTANACTAAATTTGGAAAAATAAAGATCCATCAAATTCACCCGCGAGATCATCCTCCTCAAGTATTCCTTATCCTATAACATATTTTGTTAATTATGTTCGTTTCTCCACAAAACATAGAAATTATATTGCAGCTGTAACAGAAGCTCAAGTCCCTAGATCATTTAAAGAGGCGATGAATCATGAAGGTTGGAGAGAGGCTATGGTGGCTYAAATAAAAGCTCTTGAAGATCAAGGGACATGGGTCGTGGAGACCCTTCCTATAGGGAAGAAAGCACTTGGGAGTAAATGGGTGTATACGAAAAAGAGAGATGAAGATGGTAATTTATTGAGATTAAAAGCAAGACTAGTGTGTCTTGGCAATCATCAAGAAGAAGGGATTGATTATAATAAAACGTTCGCTCCAGTGGCCAAGATGTCAACAATTCGTACTTTTCTAGCAGTTGCAGCGGTAAAGAATTGGGAAGTTCATCAYATGGATATTCACAATGCTTTTCTTCATATAGACCTGAAGGAAGAAATTTATATGAGAAGGTCGCCAGGATTTCAGAAAAATAATTCAGGAAAGGTTAGCAGTATGAAAAAAATCATTGTAGCTTGAAACAGGCGCCTAGATGTTGGTTTGATAAATTGTCTACTGCTTTGAAGATTATGGTTTTAAACAATCATATTCTGACTATTCTTTGTTTACTCTTTCTAAGGGAGGAGTGTAGTTAAGTGTGCTCATTTATGTGGATGACATGATTATTGCAGGAAATAGCAAATTTGCATTAGAGAGTTTTAAAGCATATTTGAGTAAATGTTTTAAAATGAAAGATTTGAGAGCATTGAAATATTTTTTGGGGTTAGAGGTGGCACGAAGTAAGCATGGGTTTTATGTGTGTTAGCGAAAATATGCCTTGGACATTATTTCAGAGACAGGATTATTGGGAGCCAAACCAGCAGATTTTCCGATGGAGRAGAATCAAAAGTTATCCTTGGCAGGGSGAAGGACTTCCCAAATAGAGAGAGATATAGACGKTTAGTTGGGCGTTTGATTTATTTGGTTGTTACTCGACCTGACTTGGCTTATTCGGTACATATTTTATCTCAATTTATGCAGGCACCGAAAGAGGAGCATTGGGAGGTAGCTTTGAGAGTGGTTCGGTATTTGAAGAAATGTCTTGGTCAAGGTATTCTTCTACACTCGGATAGTGCTWTAAAACTAGAGGGGTGGTGTGACTCAGATTGGGCTAGTTGTCCATTGACTCGTCGGTCTTTGACTGGATGGTTTGTGTTGCTTGGTCTCTCACCAATATCTTGGAAGACTAAGAAACAACACYCAGTTTCACGTTCTTCAACAGAAGTAGAGTATAGATCGATAGCGTCTTTGACATGTGAGTTGAAATAGTTGAAACAATTATTGAGAGATTTGGGTGTGGAACATAAGCAAGGAATGAATATGCTTTGTGATAGTCAGTCCGCGTTATATATTGCTAATAATCCGGTGTTTCACGAGCGGACAAAACATATTGAAGCAGATTGTCATTTTATTCGAGATGCAATTAAGGAGGGCGTTATTTGTCCATCATATGTATCTACAAAGGTACAATTAGCTAATATTTTCAAAGGTACAATTAGCTGATATCTTCACAAAGGCCTTGGGAAAGGCACAATTTGAGTTTTTTCTATACAAGATGGGTATTCGAGATCTTCGTACTCCATCTTGAGGGGGGCGTTAAGATAAGTAATCTTTGAATATGGAAATATATCTTGTTATATCTTTTGATAGTGTTAGGATTAAAGAATTATTGTACTATATATATTAAGATTATAATCAATGAGAAGAACAGAGTATTATGTTTATTTTGTCAGAATTCGTGTATGTTGTATTCCATTATTCTACAAATTCCAAGACTAACACACTTAATATAATAACTACTCCGTAGTTGTTTTGCTTGGGCATGGCA